>BQNB010061455.1:0-35061 GCA_026074375.1 Tanacetum coccineum | reverse complement strand
GGAAGTTCGTTCATTACGTGTACGAGTCTCGGTCATTTAATTAGTTAATGTTGTAATAGGATAATATCGGGAATCAGGCTCGATAGTTAATCTAATATTGTATATGTTTCGGGTTTAATCCCAAGCAAAACCCTAGCCCGGGTCCTAGTTAAATATCCCGCGCGTCACTTTTGAGTGTCGGGGTATATAAGGAACTTTTCCACTTTGGAAAAGTTAAGTTGTTCATTTCTAAATCTTTTCCTTTTCCAAAACTCTCTCATCTCTCTCTCTCTCTCCTCTTTCTCTCTCTAAAAGTTCAACTCACTCTCTTTCTCTTTTCTAGTTTGATTCGTGTATGTTATATGTTATGAAGTGATTACGGGATCCTACACGAACTATATCGTTAGGGTTTGAGTTGTAGCAGCTTTTAGGTCTTTTTTAGGGTTCTCAAAACCCTTTGTAACCTCCTGTTACTCATGTTTTAATCAAGTGAAGTCCTCTATCTTTTATTCATTCAATATGTCTATGTGTTGTTTGATTAATTATTATTCTTCGCTTCTCCTTAACATGCTAGGCTAGATCTATTAGTATTTACTTATGATCGCATGAAACGTAGTTTGTAGATCCTTTTAATATTGCTTCTTGTGATGGATGTGCGCGTTAGGATTTAGAAAACTGGCTAAAAAATATTACATTAGCATAGACGTTTAGGGAAACGCGATTGTGTAGAAACAATTCCATTGGTAACAATCTTCATACTACCTTACCCATCTATGGATGTTCACCTCTTAAATATTTTAATGCATGTAATGTACTCTTAGGGGCCTTGTAATAGTCTTCATACTACCTTACTTGTGCATTGCCTTAACAGAATATTACATAGACGGCGGGTTCGTGTAATTCGTTTATGACTTAGGAAATATTTACACCGATCATCACAAGTGTAACAAAGCAATAGGATTTGGAGAAGCAAACTAAGGAGTAATGTATGATTAAGTAAATATGTTTGTTTATCCGTCGCGTTTCCACCAAAGTAGTTTAGATTTAATTTTAGTTTAATTAGTTTTAAAACAAAAACCACCTCTTAAAACCCGAGATTTTACTTGCTTTCATAAAATATAAAAATACAAAATAATTTTCTTTCAACCCCTTAGACCTTAGTTACATTTTGTTCAATCCTTCCCAACCTATTCCCCTAGAGAATGATAACAACCCCCGAGTCTTGCCTATACTACACTAAAACGGTTAGGTACACTGCCTAGGGAGTTGTAAAACTTCTTGTAAGTTTTCAACGACCGCACATCAGAACTTCCGTAAGTTCTTCCACAAGGGTAACCGGTTTGGACGCGGAAATTGATTTGATAATAGCTTTGGGAACAAAGGTGGTGAAACCTCGAACCAAAAAAGAGCTTGCTACAATTACGGAATAGATGGCCACTTTGCTAGTGAGTGTAGAAAGCCGAAGGAGAACAAGGATTTTATTAGAGGAGAATGGAGCGATAGTGAAGAAGGCGACGAACACCAAAATGACGTAACATGTCTCATGGAAATTGACTCTCAATAGGTAGTATCCAAACCATCTAGTTAAAATAATGATCTAAATATTATTGATTTGCAAAAGGAGAATGAGAAACTTCTTAAGTTTAACAAAGATTTTACTAAAACTTTTGAAAATCATTTAAAAGGAAAAAGTTTTCTAGAAAATGAGAATTCAAAACATTCAAATAAAATCAATGATCTTGAAACTGAAGTAAAAAAACTTGAAAAAGATAAAGAGGTGATTGAACCTTGCAAAACATGTGATGTACTCACCAAAGAGGTTGACTCTTTTAAATGCAATGTTTCTAAACTTCAAGATGAAGCTTTTAAATTTTTCAAAATTCAAAGAAAGTAGCATTGCTTTGTATAATATGCTAAGTCGTCAAAATTTGCCCCAAGATAAGGAAGCTTTTGGATTTTCATAAAATGGTATAACCACTTCTACAAGTCCAAACAAACCAATAATGTTTGTAAAAGAAAGTCAAAACAAAATTTTATCAAAAAACTTTGTTAAACCCATAGTACCTCAAGCTCATGTTGCAAACACTCGAGGTCCTCAAGCACCCATTACAAGAGCAGAAACAAGACATCACTTGAGCTCACATAATGGACTTGGATACACATGACCTTGAGTTGACCCTAGACCTCTTTTACCCACACCAAATATGAGACCTTCAAACTCATATAATCAAAGACCTCCCTTTCAAAATAATCACTCTCCGGAAAGAACACCTTGGAGCGTTGGACCAAACTTTCAAAACTCCTATGATTTTCAAAACAATCCTTGGTCTGCGTTCTCAAGGTACGACCTACATAAACTATGTGCTTTACTACAAGACCCAAGAATGATAACTTGAGCACCATATTTGCTAACCACAACGGACCCATAAAATAATGGGTACCACGACCTTGAATTTATATTTGCTTATAGGTGTGTCTTAAATGTGATCTACTACCGGACGACTGGATTGTGGATAGTGGTTGCACTAAGCAAATGACCAGGAATAGAAGACTATTTACTTCGTACAAGGCATATGATGGTGGACATGTCATATTTGGGAGCAACTCAAAGGGCAAGGTCGTTGGTGGAGGTAATATTACTTATGACTCCATTACAATTAAAAATGTTGACCATGTTAGTGGTCTAGCTTTTAACTTGATTAGCGTAGGTTAATTATGTGATGATGATTGCGTAGTTAGCTTTACTAAAGTAGATTGTACTATTAGTAAAAACGGTAAAACACTAGCTATAGGACATAGGAGAAATGGTCTATATACGTGCAAATTGGGAGATAACTCCAAAATTTGTTTTGTCTTGCATCCATGGTGGATAACTCAATGCTTTGGCATAAGAGTTTAGGTCACGCCAATATGCGGTTAGTTAAAACTTAGCTTCCAATGAGCTAGTAAGGAACCTACCTAAGTTGAGCTTTGAAAGACATTTTTGTGATACATGTGGTCTAGGGAGTCAAGATAATGCAAATAATAGGACTAGGAATGAAGTGCCAACTAGTAGGGTTTTAGAGTTGTTACACTTAGATTTATTTGGTCCATCTCCAATCCAAAGTTACGGAGGTAACTTCTATACTTTAGTAATTGTGGATGATCACTCAAATTATACTTGGGTTGTATTTGTAGAGTCTAAGCATGATGTCTTAGATAAGTTTAAAATAGTGTGTAAAAGACTTTAAAACCTACATGATTGTTCTATTGTTTCAATTGTAACAAATCATTATAGTGAATATGATAAATTGCAATTTGGAAGCTTTTGTGAACAACATGGAATATCTTATAACTTGTCAGGCCCGTTTACTTCTCAATCAAGTGAGACTGTTGAAAGAACACATCGCAAGTTAAGAAAGATGAGTCGTGCTATGTTAGCCGAGCAATCTATTCCACAAAAGTTTTGGTGTCATGCATTAGATACGACAACTTACATATTTAATAGGGTTTATACTAGAGAATTAATTAATAAAACACCCTACGAAATCCTTAGAAATAGGAAGCCGTCATTAGAGTACTTTAGGGTTTTTGGTTGTAAAGTATTTATACTTAACACTAAAGTACATCTCACAAAGTTCGACCCAAAGTCGTACAAAGGTGTGTTATTAGGTTACTCTCAAATTAGTAAAGCATACATAGTGCTTAACAAGGAAACAATGAGAATTGAGGATCCTCTCAATGTTTCCTTTGATGAGAACTTGCCCGAGCCCAAGTCATCTCCTTTGGTAGAAGATGATAGGATCGATGAACCTATAGTTCAAGATCTCAATGGGTCGCTGTCATTTCAAGTTAATGTTTCAGATGAAGGCTATCCTAAGAGTCTAAAAGAAGCAAGAGGTCACCCAATAGAACAAGTAATTGGTGAGTTGAATGAGAGAACACTTTGGTCTAAGACCAAACAAGCTTAGGATTTTTCGCATGACATAAAGTCTAAATTGCACGAGTCTAGTTGAGGTTGTTCATGGTTGACATGCGCCAAAGGATATTGATTTAAGTGTGTAAGGGATCAATAATAAGGATAGAAATTTAGAGGCCGTTTGCATACCCTTTTAGAGATATTTGTGCTCTTACAGCTTATGTGCTTACGTGCTATGTGCTAGGACTTATGTGAAAGGCATGTAAGTTAAGCAACATTGTTGTTTTAACAAGAAGATGGATAGATGTCGATGCATTATTCAAACTATGTTTGACACCATCTCGGATTCTACATGTCAAACCTATGTGCTATGAAAAAGAAATTGATCTACATCTGGTCAATATTGTGGTAATCATCGCCTCACATATTTAAGTATGTGTAATCAACTTATTTGCAACGTTGCATGCTCTATTCCTCATGATATACATGAAAGTTTAAATAGAAAATTTCATTAACAAAAGCACTTTGGATCATAACTCACCCTTGTGTTGAAAATGTTTGATTTATGTCAACTTGTTTGTTTTATGTGATTGCATGATTGTGTATTAGGATAGAAAATATAAGAGAATAACTTTATGCAAGCATACAAACTACTTACTTAGTTAAAGAGAATTCTTTTGAAATTGAATTTGGTATGGTATTGCATAACAAACTAAAATACATAATTAATAAACATGGTAATTTAGTGATGTCATATGAGAAACTATGAAATTAATTCACCATACACCATGGTAGTTAATATGATTAATGTTGACATAACACATCGACCATAAGTCCGAGATATTACACTTAGTAACACTTTGCTATTGTATAATGGATTATGTTCCCAATATGTGTAAAATATCCAAGAAGGATTAAAATACACATTGAAGTAGAAATGATAATTTGGACCACTCATTCGAGATCCTAAGTGTTTTCTTTGTAATGCAATGAAAATAAAATTATCAATTCTAAAAATCCAAAATGATGATTAAGTATCTCTACACAACAAACTACAATGGAAATATCATGCATGGCTAGATAAATCATGGTGCATGGATACATATTTGTAGGAACTAGTTTGTGTAACTTGATCATCAAATCTCAACCAAATCCTAATCAAATCTTAATTAAAAAATCTAATCATCAAGATAAAGTTATCTTCCCAATAGAGTACTTTCTTTACAAAATGCTCAACTACCTTAAAACTTTAAAGAATCAAAAGTATTAGGTCTAATCACTCAAAAGCTACTTGTTAAATCTAAAATCTTATACCTAACTTAAATCTCGCCACTATAAAAGGATGTTATGAGTAATCACTATCATCACCACTTACATAAATCAACTCTCTGTTAAGTAAAATGACTCCTAAATGCCTCATAGAGTATGAAGACTCAAACTATGAATCCTATAAACCCCTAATCTCCTTGAAGGTCGCCACTGCGACATGAACTTCCCAGTCATAGCTAATATAACATTCCCCTTCACTCTCTCAAAGTGCTTCTCATTTGTTCAACTACCACTCTCTATCTATCTACGCCACATTCAAGAAGTTTATGCCAAATACTACTTCAACAGGATTTCCTCCACTCTTCACTTCAATATGTATGGTCATGACTATGTATAGAAATTAAATGATCTAAGAAAGGCCATGAACATCTCACATCATGGTCTAATGTTCTATTGTAGGTCATATGAAACAAAAGATTTCACAAAAAGCAAGTTTTATCATCGCATATCATGTTGCAATGACTCTCTAATTGACGATGCCTTAATTCAAAACACTATACTAATACCTAAATTTCATTGTGAAAGAGTGGCATCCCCATCATGGGATAAATCTCAACTCAAAGCTCGATTGACAATTTAGGCGGATATTTTGATAACAAATGTATTTGTAAAAATTGAAGCCAAGGAACAATTGCAAATCATGGTTGGGTGCATGCTCGGTTGCATTGAGTCTATCACCCTGTTGATAGAAATAATGCCTAAAAACAATGTTAATATTTTTCGATTTCTCTACGTTTTGATAATCACAAAATGTAAAAACAATTAATGAAAAATTAATTATAAACAAGTAATTAGTAGTAAATTTAAAGGTATGAATAAACAAATGCTTGATGTAGTTTATGATCAAATGATTTTTATTTAAACTCACACTTTTTATAAAAATGACACAAACATTTTTATATCTTTTACAAAACATTTTTAGATTTAAAAGAAATGTTTTATTCAAATAAATATTTTGAATTCAAATTTTCTACCCAAAAACGACTAGAAATGTTCTAGAAAACACCTCCCCCAGAAAAGATAAAAAATGGAGCGTCAGGCATGGGCGGCCCCCCTTAATTATAACAGGCGACCCCCTTAATTTTAAGGGGACCGGCACCCTAATTAAGGGGATCGGCCACGTGTCTTTTTGTCACATATTGCCTTTAAATACTGGACTATTCTCCACTGATTTTCTCACCTTTTGCACACACTTTTTTTCTGTTCTAAATCAGTTTATATACTCCTTTCATTCCTTTGATCATTTAATCATAAAGCTTTGTTTCCAAGTGATCCAAGCTCAATTCCTCAAGTGCAAGAGAAGAATACTTCTTATCATCAAATCAAGAAGTGTTATAGTATAGTTGGTATAGTTATGTAGTTGTGATTTGTGTATATTGAGAAGGTGTGTATCGTAGTTGTGTACAATAAGTAGATTGTTGTGATCATTGTAAGTATAGTTAGATCGGGGTGATCTTAGTAAGTAGTGATAGATTGGTGTGATCGTAGTAGTGTCTTGGTGAAGTGAAGTTGTGAAGCTAAGTGAAGAGAAGTTGTGAAGTAGAGAGAAGTTGTGTAGTGAACCCAAGTTGTGATTTTTTTGTAAAAATGGGTGTGTTGTGTTGTATAATTGGTTCTAAAAGCTAATATTAGAACTCCGACATTATGCTTTAGGTCGGAAATTGGTGTAAAGCTAAGTCGTGTATGGTTTCTCTGCTATAAGGAGTTTGTTGACATATGAAGATAAAGCTCTCGAGTTGGTTGCTCCGGGAGATGGAAAGTGGCGAACGAGGTGCTTCGTTACCAAACCACTATAAATCCTTGTATTATGGTTTGATCCTTCTAGCTATTATCTATTGTCTTTCATATTTACTTGTCATTTACTTACATACTTGTATTGTTCATATTGTGCACATATTGAGATCACACAAAAGTCGAATCTAAATTTTTATAAACAAGCATAACATTAATTTAAAAAGTGGTAAACTATTCAACCCCCCTTCTAGTTTTCCACAATTGGTATCACGAGCCACCTCAAACAAGATTTTTAAAATAAACTGTATTTTAGAACATGAATCGATATATGGAATCAAAAAAATATTTAGAAGGGCAATCTATGCAAAGACCACCACTATTTGAAAGTGATGGATTTATTTATTGGAAAAATAGATTTGAAACTTATGTGAAATAAAAAGATCTAGATCTTTGGCATGTTATTACCCATGGTGATTTTCCTCCTATTCTATATAATCCCGAAACTAAAAAGGATGAAACTGTATCTTTTGATAAACAAAATGATGATCTTAAAAAGAAACTTGCAAAAAATAATGAAGCTAAAATGGTGATTTATAATGCTTTACCACTTAAAGAATACGAAAGAATTTTCATGTGTAAAACCGCAAAACAAATTTGGGATACTTTATTAATCACTCACCACGGTAATAGTCAAGTCAAAGATAGTAAAATAGATCTTCTTGTTCAACAATATGAACAATTTACGATTCTGGAAGAAGAATTGATAGATAATGCTTTTGCTAGATTTCACACTATTATTACTAGTCTAAAAACACTTGATGAAGGTTTTTCTGGTAAGAATTATGTTAGGAAATTTCTTAGGGCACTTCATCCTAAATAGCGCGCAAAGGTTACGGCTATTGAAGAATCAAAGGATTTAACATCTCTATCGCTTGATGAACTTATTGGAAACTTGAAAGTTTATGAAGTAATAATTAAAAATGATTCCGAAATGGTCAAAGGCAAAAGAGAACAAAATAGATCTCTTGCTTTGAAAGCCAAAAAGGAATCAAGTGATGAAGATAGTTCGACTTCTGATAGTGAAGACGAAGAATACGCCATGGCCGTGAGAGAATTCAAGAAATTTTTTAAAAGACGAGGAAGATTCGTAAGATAACCACATGATGAAAGAAAGGTATCTCAAAGAAGTAAAGACGACAAAAATGGCAAAGGCAAAAGAAAATATTTTAAATGTGGGGACTCAAATCACCTCATCGGAGAGTGTCTAAAACTATCAATCAAAGAGCCTTTGTTGGAGGATCATGGAGTGATAGCGACGAAGATGAAGAAGAAAAGACTAAAGACAAAAAATGTCTTATTGCTAAAGCTTCTAATGAGGTACTTTTCGAAACCGAATTCTTTAGTGATGACCAATCATCGTTAGATGAAAAAGACTTAGATAATGAATATAATCGACTATGCAAAATAGGTCTAAAAGTCATGGCTAAAATAAATCACTAAAACAAATTAAAAATAAATTAGAAAATGAAGTAATAGAACTAAAAAATAAACTATCTAAAATAGAAAAAGGTAAACAGGTCAATGAAGAATGTAAAACATGTCAAGACCTTAGATCTAAAAATAAAAAACTTAAGGAAGAAATTTCTAAGCTTAATTAATTTAATGATAGTTGTAAAACCTTCCGGTGATAAATCCGGCCTAGGATTTAATTTTACCAAAGTATCAACTAGTAAGTCTAAACAAGTGAATTTTGTTAAATCACAAGAGGTTGAGTCTAAAGAAAAAGTAGTAGAATCAAACTCAAGCCCAAGACCAAAATTTATGCTTATAAACAATACTAAAATACCCGTAAAAACCCAGAGTTGGATTTATGCTTATAAACAAGACGAAGTAAAACATTTTTATAAACCTTCTTTAAAACCCAAAGTTAAATTTACTAAGCCTAAAACGAGATCTAAGACTCCTCCTCCAAAAAGAACTAATAACTTTCACTCTCGGTCTAAAACACCTCAACCTAAGAGAGATCAAGTAAGACAAAATTATACTAATAATAATCATCCAATGTGGAATTATTGACAACAACTAAACTTATCTCCGTGGGGAATATGTACACCTTATATGTATCCGAATCAAATGCAACATATGCAAAATGTGTCCGGGACTAACAATTTTGGACCCATAAGACATTGGGGACCAAGTGGTTGAGTCGTTACAACATTCAAGTGGAGTTGTTCATTAACATTTCTTGGAATCTGACGAGTAAATACATTCTTAAAATCTTTTGACGGGTTTTCCAAAATGTTTTCTCCTTTAAAGTTTTCTTAATTAAAGATGTTAAAGTAAACACATTGTAGGCAAAGGTATGTCTCCTTTCCAAACTTCTTAGAATTTAGATTATGTGTTAAATGTTAAATGACTATATATTATTATGCTACATGGGGTATATGCTAAACAAATAAGTTATAATTAGTAGAACACAATAGAAATCTTCTATGTCCACTGGTAGCGAACTCACATAGATGAAGAAAAGTGAGTTAGTGGGTAATCATTAACATAGAAGTAGGATTAGTTTTTCATCTTACGTCTGAAAGGCATGACATCAAAATCACTATGGATGAAACAAACTCCTTTCGACTACGATGTCCGCATCATCTACACGTCTACAATAAACTATGTCTATCAAAATCCTCTCATGAAGCGTTAACTTCATTCAATCATTCTATCGTCATATATTTATCATCTCTTAAAAATTCCAAATTGTGACAATTATTTATTTCATCCGAGATTATTAATTTACTCAATTGACAAGAAGTTAATTGAAAACGTAACTAAATCCTTGTTAAATCCTCTCTCGGCTTGACAACTTGATTATTTTGTCCGAAGTAATCAAAGTATTTTTAATTAACGAAAGGTTAATTAAAATGTCAATTATTTTTCTCTCGTCTTCAACCTCATTCCTTCGACGACTAGAGTATATAAAATAATATTACTAGTACCTCTCGATGTATTCTGATAATTTTATATTTACAAAACTAGTCAAAATCGAAAAAACAAATTTTTTTTCTCAGATAGGCGCCCCCCTTAAAATTAAGGGGACCGGCCATGTTAAAGTGGGTGGCCCCCTTAATAATTAAGGGGACCGGCCTATTAAAATTGTCAAACAGCCCACTTCTTTTGCAAAACACAATACCAAACACCCATTTTCATCTTTCCCTCTCTCTCTGCTACTGTATGACTAACACACACACTCCAAAACCACAAAATCAAACTTCCAAACCCAAAATTCATCTAATTTCGCAAGGGGCAATCACCTACAACTCGATTAACAACACCTATTGTAAGATTTCTTACTCTTTTCTTTTTCAATTTCATCCAATTTTGCTCTCAATCAAAATTGGGTATTTTTCACAACTTTTATATTTTTTTATTTGATTAAGTCTAGGAAATCCATAACTATAATGATTCCCGTAGTCATAGAAATTCAAAATTTCAATAGGATTGAGTTACAAATTTTCTTTGGTTCGAAAATTTGTTAAAAATATATATATTATTTTTCAATTATTTTTTAAACTAAGAAATTTCAAAACAAAAGTCTATACATTGTTGATTCATGCCAAAAACATGTTAAAACAATCATACATTGTCTATCGAAACATACATATCTAAACGTTTATTTTTCGAATCAATGAATAAAGTCTTATAAAAATAAAGGGGTGTTTGGTTCGTTTCTTAGGATCGATTTTTAGAGTCGAAATGACCATCATTATATTTTTGTCACATGTGTAAACCCGTAACTAACTTGTATAAGTCGTCAAGATATATAATTCATATATATATTGATACATTTTATAAAAAGTGTAAAATAAAGGGGCGTTTGGTTTAACGTTTTAAAACATAGTGTTGAGTCAAAACAAACACCATTTAACTCTCATCAAGTCAAAAAAATGATGAACTAATATTTGTCAACAAAATATACAACTTAACGTATATTTTTCGACAATTTTAGTCAAGTCTTGTATTGATGAGGGAGTGTTTGGGTCATTTCCTAGATGTTGAAATATATAACTAATATATATTCTTTGACATCTTAAATTAAGTGAAAAATAAATTAAGAAACATATGGATTACTTCTTAGGTTTTTATTTTTAGAGTTGAAGTAATCCTTCTCCCATATTTATTGTTTTTCAAAAACTTTATTTGTTATTTTCTTGTTCTTTTAATAATTTATTTCGTTGTTGACTTGTTTAGGTGACAAACATGCCTCGAGCAATTATTGGTGATACCTCCCGTACTAAATCATATATTCCTAAAGTATCCAAAATACCCGGATTCTCTCCCGTCCTTGCTCAATTCTACACACCAATTGAAAACCATTGCATTCACGAGGGTCGAGTCATGGATCAACTCTATTACAAATCCAACAACATTGAGCGAATGTTCACCAACGTTCGCTTCAATTGTCTTTTCGAGCTCAACGAACCAATCGTTCCTCGATTTATTATAGACTTTTATAGTCAAGTCAAAGTCCAAACCGATGAATACAGTTATCTTCTAATCTCATTCATGATCCAACATGAATTCATCACTCTCTCTCTCTCTCGTACAATTCGGTCAAATTCTTAGAATTCCATATAATGATCAAGCCGTTTTCACAAACGAATGGGACCTTACATCTCTTTCATATTCTCAAGAGACTGAGGGACCATATCATACCGACCTTCCTAAACCGCATCATGAAAAGTCAAAATGTCGTTCTCACTCCTAATCAAATGTTTACCAAATAATTAAGTCAAGACATGAAGCGTTAGGAAGAACTCATTCGTGAGAATGTGTTCAGACTAGGAGGCCACCGGGACCATCTCCCAGCTAGTCTCGCTCACATGTTGTATTGTACTGTTGCGTAAGAACAATATAATCTTGCTTATTTCTTTGTTAAACGAATCGAATGTGCTCGGGCTACTTCAACCGCCAATCTTCCTTATGGCATGTTCTTGAATCTTCTCTATCGACACGTCATGGAACTTTATCCTTATCTTGACAATGGCATTTAGAATGTCGTTGATCGTGTCATGCGGCCACTCACTTTAAAACGAACTCGTCAACCTTGAAGTGATCATGGTAAAGCTCGTCACTCCGTCTCTTCAACCTCCGCCCATCATAACCTTGGATCTTCGTCTCACCAAGGAGATGATGATGAGGATGATGGTGCTTCTCGTGCTAGTGCCCCATCTCTTACAACCTATCTAAACTCTCTCAAATCTCTCAATTACCAACCATATAAAGTTCCTACTTCTTCTAAACAAAATGATGATCTCCTCTTCGAGAGACAAACTGAATTGCTTAATCAATCACAAGAGATCGATAAAGAGGTTAGAGGTGGATTCAAGTCATTCGGAAAGGCATTGCGAGATGTCTTCGGCAAGAAAAAGAAGTAAAGATGTTGAGTGATGACTAGCTTGGTAGAATTATTGGTTTAAGACTTTATGTGAACTTATGCTTATGTTTATGTTTATGTGTAATTAATTATGTGATGACAACCCGACTTAGTTAGAAGAACTTGAACTAGGTTAAGCTTGCTTTGAACCTCTAATTGTTATGTGATATGCTTTTAATTATTCTTAGCTCATACATTTTATTATTGCATGCATGCATGATATACTTGTTTCTATACATATATGTTCATAAGGGACTTGCTTCAAATTGACCACCAAAACACAACCTTTCTTACAATTTTTTGCAAAAAAAATCAAAATTTTGGTCGTTTAGAAAACACCAGATGGGCGACCCCCTTAATTCATAAGGGCGGTCCCCTTAAAGATAAGGGGGCCGGCCATTAATTAAGGGGACCGGCCATCCGGTTCACAGATTTTACTGTTTCTTTCTGCTTTTTGACCCTCTTTTACCTAACCTCAGCTATCCTTACCTAAAATGCTTGAACAGATTTTGGAAAATCCTAAACTAATTCAAACTTATTCCATTTTCAAACCATTTTCTTCTAATAAATTCCCTCCAAATTCATATCACCACTTTACCATCTTCTTCATCCTCTATCAACCACCATAAACCACCATGGCATCCACTAGAGCTTCCATTTTCAAAGCTTCAAAAAGACCAAAAATCAACATCATTCCACCAAAACAATTGTTTATGGATTTAACCCAAGATGACACCAAAACTCCATCACCCAAGCATTAACTCTCATCAGCTAGTGCTCCTTATGCACCCTCAAAAACACCATTAACCAAAGGCACATCCTCTTCCTCCATTGACTACACACCAAAATCACCAACCTCATCCACATCACCATCAACAAATGGTTACTTGAACTCACCAACATCCCCTCCTCCAAGAGTTCCTCTACCTCCTCCAACTTAAGAAAAAATACATCAATGGACATCACTCTCACCCTTTCACCAATTACCCTACTTGATGTCCAATTTGCTACTCCATCACCTTCTCCACCCATCTTTGATTATCCCATTCCTTGGAACCTTCTTGAGGCACATGGAGACTCATGTTTGTGTTGCATTCACAAATGTACTCTTATCTTTAGATTGAGAGATGAACTCTAATGCATGTTTTCTCACATTAAATACATGCTTTCATAATCTCCACCACCTAACTCACCACCACCATCACTTTTACCAAACTAAACATACACCATGTTTAGCCATTTTTAAATAATTGTCAACCAAACCTTTTGCAAGTAAGTCCTATGGAATTCTAGGCATGATAGGATCTTTGTAGTTTAATTCTATGTATGTTGTACTAATATGCTTCAAGCATATTATTTCTAATTGGTGTATGCATGGTTGTGTATTATACATAATTATTATGTTTGATGAATAGACTTTAGTCTTATGTTTTATTTATGCATATGTTTTCTTTTTGGTTGGTTCAATTTTTCATATCCATAAAAGTTAAGCCTAGTTGATATATATTTGTGATTGTTAGCTTACACAAATAACTTGACTCTTGTTAAGCATTATAAACATGTTTAAATATTTTTCCTATTTGCTACATGTTAGAAATGGTTGTCTTGTTCTTCTAACTTGTTTTTGTCGCAAAGATACCATAGCTCGATTCTTTGGTGCCCTCGAACGAGGGGAAGTACACATCAAGGAGGAGCATTTATTTCGTCGTTTTTACCAACGCTAATCGGCGGAGCTTTTTTGATTCTACAAAAAGGGGGAGAAATGGAAATAAAACTCACTAAAAACTTGTTTAAAACTAATTTTTCATTTAATGAATTTAGATTTTATAATCTTCAAAAAGGGGGAGATTGTTGATAAAAATAATGCCTAAAAACCTTATTAATATTTTTTGATCTCTCTACGTTTTGATAATCACAAAATGTAAAAACAATTAATAAAAAATTAATTGTAAACAAGTAATTTGTTGGTAAAAATTTCATTTCGAAATTTAATCACTTAAAGGTATGAATAAACAAATGCTTAATGTGTTTATGATTCAAAGATTTTTTCTATTTTTAAAATACTCACATTTTTATAAAAATGACACAAAATTTTTTATATTTTTCACAAAATATTTTTAGATTTAAAGAAATCGTTATTATTCAAATGATAATTTGAATTCAAATTTTTCTATCAAAAACGATAGAAATGTTCTAGAGAAAGAAAAAAGCAAAAAAGGGACGGTCTCAGGCCTTTATGGGCGGCCCCCTGAATTATAAAGGGTGGCCCCCTTAATTTTAAGGGGACCGGCACCCTAATTAAAGGGACCAGCCACGTGTTTTTTTGTCACAGCTTGCCTATAAATACTTGACTATTCCCCACTGATTTTCTCACCTTTTGCACACACTTTCCTTCTGTTCTAAATCAGTTTATACACTCCTTTCTTTCCTTTGATCATTTAATCATAAAGCTTTGTTTCCAAGTGATCCAAGCTTAATTTCTCAAGTGCAAGAGAAGAATACTTCTTATCATCAAATCAAGAAGTGTTATAGTATAGTTGGTATAGTTGTGTAGTTGTGTTATATCTTGTAAATCATTTATGTATATTGTGAAGGTGTGTATCATAGTTGTGTACAATAAGTAGATTGTTGTGATCATTGTAAATATAGTTAGATCGAGGTGATCTTAGTAAGTAGTGATAGATTGGTGTGATCGTAGTAGTGTCTTGGTGAAGTGAAGTTGTGAAGCAAAGTGAAGTTGTGAAGTGAAGAGAAGTTGTAAAGTAGAGAGAAGTTGTGTAGTGAACCCAAGTTGTGACTTGTCGTTAAGTGGTGTGTTGTGTTGTGATAGATTGGTTCTAGCTAGGATTAGAACTCGACATTTCGCTTAGTGTTAGAAATTGGTATAAGCTAAGTCGTGTACGGTTTTCTTCGCCTAAAGGGAGTTTGTTGACATAGTGAAGATAACTCTCGAGTTTGGTGGTCAGGGAGTGGAGTAGGGCGAAGAGGTGCTTCGTTACCAAACCACTATAAATCCTTGTGTTATGGTTTGATCCTTCTAACTCTTATCTTTTGTCTTTCACATTTACTTACATATTGTTCATATCGTGCACATATTGAGATCACACAAAGTCGAATCTAAATTTTTACAAACAAGCATAACATTAATTTAAAAAGTGGTAAACTATTCAACCCCCCTTCTAGTTTTCTACAAAAATTACTTATTCATGGGAGATCTGTAGTGGCCCCCACGACACTCATTACTGCATAGAAAATCCTGAACCAAGCCTTTGTTGAATATGAATCCTCGCGTACCTACGAAACGGTAGGTAAGTGGTACACTTTCAAACCCGAGCAAAACAATCTTGGTGACACCTACAATCCGTCATGGAAAAGTAACCCAAACCTTAGGTGGAGACAACCCCAAAATTCCCAAAATAGTTTTTCAAACCCACCTTACCGGTTCTAACCTAATGGTTCGATCTCAAACTGTTCCTTCAACATCAATCCTCAGAATTTTAACGATCAATCAAATCTCAAAAGATTGGTGTCCAACTTCATGGCATCTTAAGACGCCAGATTGTCCAAGTTTGAAGCCGATTTCAAACAACAGCAAAGCGAGATGACCAACAAAATCGACACAGTGTTGAAAGCCATCACATATCGAATAGCAGGAGCACTACCTAGCTACACGGTTAAGAACCCAAAACTGAATGTTAACTCCACAACTTCAGTTTTGTCTGCTCGTTCTTACCCAACAAAAGACTCATAATTCTCAACCCACACCTACGGTTCGATCAATACCATCATAATCTATCCCAAGCAATAAATCAACTCCCATGATAGTAAGGCTGAGGAATAAGAGCGAGAAAGAGAGGGCAGCCTCGAAGGCACTGACACCATTGCACACAATGAAGAACAAAGAGATACACCACAACTAGAGCTGAAAGACACAACTGCTGTTGATAATTTAGGGCCTAACAGGGATGACGAGGGAATTGAATGGTTAGATGTTGAAAAGCCTCTAGATTTAGTTGACACTAGTGAAGAATCGGTTTATGAATCGTTGATTAGGAAATGCCTGAATGCTCACTTAATTATGACTTTAGGATAAAAAACGGTGACCTAAAAAACCTTAAAATTCCCTGCATGATTGGACATAAATTTACGGTTAATGCATATATTGATGTTGACCTACCCATGAACATCATATCCTTGGCCAATTATAACTCTATTAGAAAGAATGGATACGAGTATAGGGGAAGAAATTTCATAGGATTAGGAAGGGATATGCATGTATTTGTTGGAAATATGAGTTACGTCATGGATTTCACCATTCTAGAAAATATTGAGACTAATATTGATCCTAGTTTGTCAAATGTAGTATTAGGACAGCCCTTCGTTGAGATCGCCTGTCTAGCTATAAATAGAAAATACGGGTTGTTGACTTTCACGAATGGGGTTAAAGAGATTACCTTTAAAGCGCCATATAAGGGACCATGCGAGTGATGCGAAATTTTTCTAGCAAGGGATCATGACTAATTATCATTTAGGGAATAATACTCAGTGAGGATGACTTGATAGAGATGTATGATGCCATCTCACTTAGAAGATGGGTTTTTATAGAAGACACCTTTAAGCAAGGACCGAATATGTGACTGGAATGGTTAATAAGGGAAGTCACGTTAAGAGTTTGTGTCTTGAGTCTAGCTACAAGACTCATAAATAAAGAAAAGCGCTTCTTGGGAGGCAACTCAATTTTTATTTTTCCCGCATATTAGAAGTGTCTTGTGTTTTATTCTTTATTGTTTGTTTTATAATGTTTGAATCGTTTTGTAATCATGCTTTGTTTTGTTTGTAACTTCGTCTTATTTATAGTCAAATGTATTTTGCACAAAATAAGTGTAGGGGAATATATTCGGTTTATACATATCATACCACAATACTAGGGAGCTTCATATTAAGGAGTTTCATCTTGGTATTACGTTCTGACTGAGTTGTTGGGTTTACGATTTAAAGTGCCCTAGCTCCTCAAACGTTTACTGAATGACTTCTGAATTATGATGGCCCGAACGGTGTTATGATAATTTTTATATCAAAACCGACATCGATGTAAAATCTTACATATTCAATCAAACTAAGACTTGACATATATTACCCCAGGTTGCCCGTGACGAAGCCGTTACTTTCATTCCATATACCTTTGCTATCAATTTCCCTATAACCGTTCAGGTGAGTTCATAGCCTCGCATTTCAATCTTTTTATAAACCCGCGAGGGGGATACATGCTATAAACATGAATGCAATTATTTCTGTATGCTATTTCAATTTACTATTGCCTAAGTAACTGCTTTGCCTTTAAGTCCCCATAATCATGAACCGTTAATTACTCTCCGTAGTAAGCGCGAATGTTGTGAATAGATCTATTTGGGCTGGACTCCCCGTTGGTGTACCCAGTTACGAGTAACCAATTGCACATCATTAGAAATCACGCGGGTATTTTGGCAAAGGTACCCGCAGGGGCTATAACGTATCACCATACCCTAAGGCTTCGGATTCATGAGCTAATGGCAATAATAAATATGTTTTCAATAACGGGTGTATATCAACGTAACCCAATATCGCACTTGCATTCAAATTATTAAACTTAAACCTATGGATTTCACTCAACCTTTGTGTTGACTTTTTAGCATGTTTTATCTCAGGTAACTAATGGCACGGAGTGGCGAGGACTTGAAGATGGAAAAACCGTTATCATTCAAATGTTGTATTTTAAATGTTGGGACCTCTCTTTTGTAAAAACTCTGATGAAATAATGAATGGTAACTTATTTTCAAAAATGACTCTTTTGATTCGTTTTCTATGATTATGACTGTTGTACCTTTGAAGTAATACCCCAGATTAGCTTCCGCTGCTATATGTAAAAATGGGGGTGTTACAATAGACTTTGAGGAGTCGTTCGCTCTAATAGCATGACAAGAAGCAGTTTGAATGTTCATGGCTTACGCGGCTCACAAAAACTTTACAATATACCAGATGGATGTGAAGACTTCCTTCCTCGTTGGTCCATTGAAAGAAGAAGTTTTTGTAAGTCAGCTAGACGAATTTGTAGACCCGGACTTTCCTAACCACGTATATCATCTTAACAAAGCTTTGTACGGTCTCAAACAAGCCCCTCGAGCATGGTATAGCAAGCTTTCTTCCTTCTTGATTGAACACCATTTCACAAAAGGTATTGTTGATCCAACACTGTTCACATGAAGACACGCGGATGACATTTTATTTGTTCAAATATATGTCGATGACATTATTTTTGGTTCAACAAATCCAATTTTCTCAAACAGATTTGCTAAACTAATGAAAGATAACTTTGCCACAAAAGCCCATATTTTTTCTAATCTTATAGCAAAACGAAATAGTATCAATGGAAATCCCAAACAATTGCTTGTATGTAAGCATAAGCCCAAATCCTAAACAACCTCTTATGAAAAATTATGTTTTACTTTTACTTTTGTGTTTCAAATTTGATCTTTGACATATTTAAGAAGATATTATATGAATTTATCTTTGAAGTTGTGTAGAAATGAAAACAATTCGACTCGTTTATCCTTGTTTTACAAAACATGACAAATTGGTAGGATCTTACGATCTTGATTCGATCTTATGATCTCGATCTTGTAAATACAAAAATGATCCCAAGTGAGATCATGATCTTGACATCCTTGCCCTCGGGTATTAGACATCTTAATGAAGATTTAATATTTGGTTTTTTTTAAACTCGATTGCTTAATTTATCGTTGATTGTTTAATTATGTTTATCACCTAATACTTGTCTACGTGTTTGAATATGCGACCTATCATTCAACTAGGTCTAGTGATACTGACCAAGTGATCTAGATACTGGGATCGCTCTCCATATCGTGTTTTTTATATCTGGACCAATAGGATCACAAATAATGTTCTATCTTTGCCTTTAGATTAGTGAGCTTAGTTGACATGACAGGTGACCCTTGGATCAACAAGTACGTTCTTAATCATTGGTAAAGACTTAAACAGTAAACTCCTAGTATATAAAATAACGTCAAGCAGTAAGTGCGTAAAGTCCCTATAACACCCCAAAACTGGTTTTTAAGTATTTATTATGATAATGCCATAAAATGAGTTTGACTACGACTTTTATAAGTATGAAGACTTTATGAGATTGGCTAGTCAACCTGATAGTCAAACTATAAGTATTAATATTATGTAAATGGTTTTAGAAAGTATTGTGTGTCACAATTAGAAAGGAAAAGACTTAAGGGACCTAAATTGCCAAATAGTCAAAGTAGCACCTATCATATAACTAGACAATTCCCTAGCATTTTCCTACACTTTCTAAAATATTCTAGGTGTGTGTGTGGGTGATGACATAATAAGAAAAGGAGGGAAGAACCATGAATGTTTAGAAGATCAACTGAAGGAAGATTTAGGTTACAATTCAAGGGTTAAATCTTTAACTATGATCTTATGCAAGTAAGTATCTCAATTAGTGTTTTAATTGTTAAAAGAAGAACTAGGGTTTATATACCCAAATTGGGGGTTTTGGGTAAAAAGTGTTTTAAAGTAAAGTGATAAGGCTATAGTAATTATAGGTAAAGTTATATTGATTAAAGTTAGTAATTTTAGGGGGTTTTAATCTTATGATCAAGATATAATCATATGATGATTGAAGGTATTGAAAGATAAGCTAATGGTTGTATAAACTTTTATTATAGTGCTCTAATTATGTGTTAAAGTGTTTATGGTTTATGATGATTTTGGCTTAGGAAGCAAGTGAGGATGATGATGATGTTCTTGATTAACTTAGCTTGGATTCAAGGTAAGTAAACCAGTTATAATGTGAAATTATATTGATTTTACCATATATGTGTTATGTGGTTAATGTAAGGAAAGTTAGGATGCCTTGGTTAGAAAGCTTGAACTAAATAGTAGATGTGAGGCTAGTAAAAAAAGTGTGGTTAAGCCTAATTTGACCCATTTAAGATATGTAATGATTTGTATGGTATGTTGAATGTGTTTAATGTGTAATGTGATAAATTGATGGATGTAGTCTTATAGACTAATGAAGGATGAGAATGATGCTTATGTGATGAATGAAGTATAATGTCATGTTATTTCCGTTTACGTACTAAGCCTCATGATTACAGATTAGATGTTTATGTTTTTGTAGGTTCAAAGCGATGAAGGTTAAGCATTTGGTAAAAGGTTAAAGTTGGAAACAAAGATTTAAAGTATGTGGATTATGCATAGAGCTTAGTATTAGTTATCGAGATCAAATCAAGGTTGAACCCCCATGTGTCCAAATGGTTTGTTAATGAATATGTCAAAGTGTCAAGTGTCATGTGGATGTGGTTGTACGTAATGGTTAAAAGTCTTTTACTTAGAAGGTTGTTAAAGTGTATGCAAATGGGTTAAACGGGATGTTTGGTAAACACCGTAAGATATATGTTTTTGAGTCATTTAGACAGCGAATGTTTGTGGAAATAAAGTATTATTTTAAGTTAAGGAATTATGGAAGTTTTGGTATTAAGTCGAGTTATACAAGTTGTTTTCCAGAAAATGGGTCAAAAGTGCACAAAAGGGGTATGCAGAAAAGGGGTGTTTGGGACAAGGTCCATTTTAACCTATTTTGGGTCAAACGGGTCAAGATTTTAGGAAACAATGTATATGGTATAATTCTAGTTTAATGTGGTGTTCATGTGTTTAAATATAAGTCTAAAGAGTTGTTTTTATATTTTTAAAAGTGTTACGGGTCATTTTAAGAAATTAGTGCATTGAAGGGTTTTAAATGCATAGGAGGGGTCTTTTAGTGCTCAAGAAGGGTAAGTGTGCACAAGAATGGTATTTTTAGTGTACTTGAGGTGCACAGGAAAAATAATGCACTGGAAGGGGGTATATTAGTGCACTTTAAGGGGTTTAGGAAAAATAGTGCATTTGAAGGGTCCTTTAGTATACATGAGGGTTTTGATAGATTTTTGTTGATCTTGTTTTTGTCGTAAAATCTAAACCGTAAAGAGTTAGAAGGTGTGTTTTATGTCGTTGAAAAGCTAATTGAGTATACTTTATGTTAATGACACTTTTAAGGGTCGAATGTTAATGTGTTTATGTCAGTTTATCAAGGAGTGACACGAGGTTATTTTCGATCATGCGTTTCAGCAAAAGTTTTGATTTTTGGTCAAATTTTTAGAGTCGGTAAAGGGGCGTTTCAACTTGGTATCAGAGCTTTGGTCTAAGAGAAGTAGGTTTCCACTATAGGTTGCCTAAACTTAGACCACTCGTAAATGCGTTTGTCGTAAGTATAAAGTAGTGCGAAAAGTAAATGTCTTAGTTATAAGGTAGTTAGTATTTGCGGCTTTGATTGTGATGCTTAGATATAGAATGAATATGCAATGTGAGATATATTATTTTGCCATAGACTAAATGATCTTTGATTGCGGCTAAGAATGTAAAACACTTATTGGAGAAGTGTTAAGTGCGAAAATATATGTCTATATGATGTATAGTCTATGGTAGTTATTATATGTCTAAGTAGAACATGTTGTGTATGATGGTGCAAGCTTATGAAGTATTTGATGCTAAGTAAAATGCATGAAATTGCATTTTAGATAAGTCATGATGAAAATATGTGAATAAGGGCAAGTGATTGTATAAAAGTTTGTACTATGAAAAGTTGCTTAAAGCTAAAATTGATTATGTATTGAAATTAGATGCTTATATGCATTCTAATTAGATGAATAGTTAAGGTATGTTAAATCATGTTGTTTAGAAAACATAAAAATTATAATGCGATAGCGAGGTATTAATAAGTGTAATATGCTTATGATTGGTAATAAAGCATGATTAGAAATTGTCGTAACACGTAGTGTTAGACATTGAGTTAAGCGAATGGGATTTGATTGCGATGTATGACCAATGTATGGCCTAATCGTAATATATGTCTAACGTTGAACTTGGACATATAAATATTGAGAAGACTTGCCTATGAAATTGAATGTGAAATTATTAAAATAATGTTGAGACATGTTATAAAGAAACGTGTCGAGTAAGTCGCGATAGCAAAATTGGATAAATGTATTAGATAAAAGTGTTGCGCTAGAATCTTTTAAAGATATAAAATGCGCAGATGAATTGTAAAACATGATTAAAATCATGTAAATATATGAGAACGCGTTTGATGTGTACAATGAGATTATTGAATATGTTATAGGATAAACCTATGTAAGGTTTATGCGCGGAAGAGTCGAGTGGACTAAAATGATGCATTGGCATAAAACTTGGATAAGTTGTCAACTTGGGGTTGACAAGAAAATGATAAAGGCATTGTGAGAGTGCAAATGAATTATGTATGATCTGAAATTGACAAGTATTATATAGATCTTGTCTAAGATAAAGAAGGGTTATAGATATAAAAGTATGTGTGGAAATTGCTTAAGGCAATGAGAATTAGAGATGGTTATATGTACTTAGTGATAAAAGTACATGAATAATAAATGTGTGAAAAGGTAAATATGTTAAAGTGTTAATAACTTGGATCCATTATATTGTTATAGATGACTCGGGGAAGTGTTATAGTAAATCCTCCGGAGGGATGCGTTATAGTAATCCTACGGGATATGTTATAGTAATCCTACGGGATGTGTTATAGCCCCGAGTAAACAAGTGAATGTTATAGAAATCCTTCGGGATGATTTAAATTTGCCTTTACTGGCAAGGATTGCCTATTTTCTTGGCATGTGTTATAGTCCCTTCGAGGAAATGTTATAGTGATGGATCCAATGCTAAAAGTGAAAAGTGGAAAACGGTTGACTTTAAGTCAAGGAATGCGATGTAAGAAAAGGTACAAGGTGTAAAAGGAGTATGAGTGTTGTGTCGGAAATGCTTAAGTATGATGATTTATAATCTCCTTATTTAAATGGATTGGGACGCCTCTTCATTTAAATAAAGAAATTGTAAATCACCGAACCATGAGTTTATAACTTTTTATTTACATAGATTGGGACGCCTTTTTATGTAAATAACAAATTGTAAATAAGTGGGCTTATGTGTATCCGACATGGCATGCGTACGGGTAAAGAAATAGAAAATGAGAACTAAAACGAGTTAGACGTCATAAGAAGTGAAAGTGGATGTGAATGGAAATTTTTTACGGCTTTAAGGTTGTGTATTAAACCTTAAGTTAAATGCCTAGAATGGAGTTCTTGCATTAAGTTAAGATGATAATCGAGTAGGTAATTCCCAAAATTAAAAAGAAAGTTGCATAAGAAATGCATGGTGTTTGATTTGTTAGTATCTTTTAGATGGTACTTGATATAAATTTGGAAATAAGTTACCGGTTTTTAAGATAAGAAATTGGCGTGGATTAAGAAAATCCAAGAAAGTTACGTATTTATATTAAGAAGAATGAGGAATGAACCGGTAAATGACTTTAGGTCATATTTGTGCCTTGATGAATGATGGGAAATAATGATGGGGTTTGACTTATATAAAGTCAAACTAGTAAAATTTTCAAGTGACATGTAGTTCTTTTGGAAATTTTTTGGAACAAAGATGAGTGAGAATGTAACGTTTAAATGAAAAGGTTAATAAAATAATAGCTTGGTAATGGTGAAATGTCACCTAAATGATGTTTGTCATTAGAAAGAGTGTAAATGTGATAGAATGAGCGAGAAGTAGAACGAGTCAAACGTATTTGGTTGTACCATAGTACGGCTAGAGTTGCAAAACCACTTAGGCTGTTGTAACTAATTGGGTAAATATTTGAGAATGCTAAGATGAATTGATGGGTAAAATGCGACCAAGTTTGGTTAGTATTATACGAAGAGATTTCGGGGACGAAATCTAAATAAGGGGGATAGATTTGTAACACCCCAAAACTGGTTTTTAAGTATTTATTTACGATAATGCCATAAAATGAGTTTGACTATGACTTTTATAAGTATGAAGACTTTATGTGATTGGCTAGTCAACCCGATAGTCAAACTATAAGTATTAATATTATGTAAATGGTTTTAGAAAGTATTGTGTGTCACAATTATAAAGGAAAAGACTTAAGGGACCTAAATTGCCAAATGGTCAAAGTAGCACCTATCATATATCTAGACAATTCCCTGGCATTTTCCTACACTTTCTAAAATATTCTAGGTGTGTGTGTGGGTGACGACATAACAAGAAAAGGAGGGAAGAACCATGAATGTTTAGAAGATCAATTGAAGGAAGATTTAGGTTCCAATTCAAGGGTTAAATCTATAACTATGATCCTATGCAAGTAAGTATCTCAATTAGTGTTTTAATTGTTAAAAGAAGAACTAGGGTTCATATACCCAAATTGGGGGTTTTGGGTAAAAAGTGTTTTAAAGTAAAGTGATAAGGTTATAGTAATTATAGGTAAAGTTATATTGATTAAAGTTAGTAATTTTGGGGGTTTTAATCATATGATCAAGATATAATCATATGATGATTGAAGGTATTGAAAGATAAGCTAATGGTTGTATAAACCATTATTATAGTGCTCCAATTATGTGTTAAAGTGTTTATGGTTTATGATGATTTTGGCTTAGGAAGCAAGTGAGGATGATGATGATGTTCTTGATTAACTTAGCTTGGATTCAAGGTAAGTAAACCGGTTATAATGTGAAATTATATTGATTTTACCATATATGTGTTATGTGGTTAATGTAAGGAAAGTTAGGATGCCTTGGTTAGAAAGCTTGAACTAAATAGTAGATGTGAGGCTAGTTTGGCAAAACTAGCAAAAGATGTGGTTAAGCCTAATTTGACCCATTTAAGGTATGTAATGATTTGTATGGTATGTTGAATGTGTTTAATGTGTAATGTGATAAATTGATGGATGTAGTCTTATGGACTAATGAAGGATGAGAATGATGCTTATGTGATGAATGAAGTATAATGTCATGTTATTGCCGTTTACTTACTAAGCCTCGTGCTTACGGATTAGATGTTTAATGTTTTGTAGGTTCAAAGCGATGAAGGTTAAGCATTTGGTAAAAGGTTAAAGTTGGAAAGCAAAGATTTAAAGTATGTGGATTATGCATAGAGCTTAGTACTAGTTACCGAGCTCAAATCAAGGTTGAACCCCCATGTGTCCAAATGGTTTGTTAATGAATATGTCAAAGTGTCAAGTGTCATGTGGATGTGGTTGTACGTAATGGTTAAGAGTCTTTTGTTTAGAAGGTTGTTAAAGTGTATGCAAATGGGTCAAACGGGGTGTTTGGTAAACCCCGTAAGATATATGTTTTTGAGTCATTTAGACCGCGAATGTTTGTGGAAATAAAGTATTATGTTATGTTAAGGAATTCTGGAAGTTTTGGTATTAAGTCCAGTTATACAAGTTATTTTCCAGAAAACGGGTCAAACGTGCACAAAAGGAGTATGCAGAAAAATGGGTGTTTGGGACAAGGTCCATTTTAACCCATTTTGGGTCAAACGGGTCAAGAGTTTTAGGAAACAATGTATATAGTATAATTCTAGTTTAATGTGGTGTTTATGTGTTTAAATATAAGTCTAAAAAGTTGATTTTATCTTTAAAAGTGTTACGGGTCATTTTGAGAAATTAGTGCATTGAATGGTTTTTAGTGCATATGAGGGGTCTTTTAGTGCACACGAAGGGTAAATGTGCACAGGAATGGTATTTTTGTGCACTTGAGGTGTGCAGGAAAAATAGTGCACTGGAAGGGGTATATTAGTGCACTTGAGGGGTTCAGGAAAAATAGTGCACTTGAAGGGCCCTTCAGTGCATAAGAGGGGTTTGATAGATTTTTGTTTGTCGTAAAATATAAACCGTAAAGAGTTAGAAGGTGTGTTTTATATCGTTGGAAAGCTAATTGCGTCTACTTTATGTTAATGACACTTTTAAGGGTTGAATGTTAATGTGTTTGTGTCAGTTTATCTAGGAGTGACACAAGGTCATTTCTGGTCATGCGTTTGAGCAAAAGTTTTTTATTTTTGGTCAAATTTAGAGTCGGTAAAGGGGCGTTTCAACTTGGTACCAGAGTTTCGGTCTAAGAGAAGTAGGTTTCCACTAGAGGTTGCCTAAACTTAGACCACTCGTAGATGCATTTTTCGGGGTCGAATGTGAATCTAATTTATGTCAGTTCGTCAAGTCGGAGTGATCACTTGAGGTCATTTAATCGGTTGATATGCGTTGTTTATAGTTATCGTCATGAAATAAGTATTTTGATTTGTTTGTGGATCAGTGAGTTTAATAAGCTTCGGTTTAAAGGGGGGCGGGGGGGGGCGGTTTTTAAATAGTTAGAGTCATCTGTGCTTCGCTCTTAAGAGCCCTATGTTTTATCATGGAGCATTAAGATTTATTTGTTTACAGATGAGAATTAGTGGTTTTCCACCTATAGACGTTGCCTAAACTACCATTTAATATGTACGACTCGTAGATTGATATGGCGTAAGATACGTAAAGATAGACTTTCGGCAGAAAGTAAATGACTTAGTTAAGATAAAGGTAGTTAGTACTTGCGGCTTTTGATTCTGACGATTGTTAGACATAGAAAGGAAATATGCAATGTGAGATACTATTTTTTGCCATAAACTAAATGATCTTTGATTGCATTGTCTTCTTCGCTGATTATCTAAGAATGTATAAAGCACTGTATTTGGAGAATAGATCCCTTGATGGTTGGTTAAGTGCGATGAATAATAGGTCTTCTATATGTGCATATAGGATCTATAGTAGGTTATTCTTGCGCTAAGTTAATAACATTGTTGTGTATGTATGGTGCGATTTCGATGCATGTACGAGTATATTTATGCTCATAGTACAATGCGATGAAATTTGCTATTTTAGATAAGTCTTATGTAGAAAATATAGTGAAATTTAAGGGCATAGTGCATATGTTATAAAAGTTTGTTACTATGAGAAAGAAGTCCTGCTGTAAAGGTAAAATTGATTATGTGAGTTGTGAAATTATTAGAATAGACTTATATGTGCTAATCTAATTAGGACATTGATGTAATAGTGTTAAGACTATTGTTAAATCATGTAATGTTGTAGTTATACAAAATTTTTTTTTGGTTCGAACATAAATTTTGTTTTGATCGAAAATTTTAAATATTAAAACCTAATAATCATAATTTTATACATGGTTAAATTGTCATGCATGTATATGGGTTACGATCTTGGTCTTGTTAATTAATTGTTAAGTAACATGTAATTAAATTGTATGGATCCATGGAAAACATGCATGTTTATCATGGATCATAAGATCTTATTTGTTACATGAATTGTATGACCATTTAATTTAGTATGATAAATCTAAAATTCGGGAAGACTTATATATATTGATTGTGATTATATGATAAGTAAAACCTAGATTTTAATTAGGGTTCATCATATAAATGGAATGCATGTGGCTATATGATTTACCTATAAATGCATATAAATGTTATTATGTGTTTATAATTTTAGTCTATTATTTTAATTACTTGTTTTTGTTTATTTAAAATTATGTTGAATTGTTGTAAACAAAAGGGTAATTTTCAATGAAAAATAATATGGACTAAATCCTATAAAAATTAAGAATTGTTTTGAAGATCAAATAGTTGATTGGTAATTTTTTGTACTGAATGGTAAGAAAAGGCTCATCCAAAATGACAAACTGTGTGGGAAGTTTAACGCGTCGCTGGTCAAACCCGACTAAAGAAGGAGGTTATGCTTCAGCGCTGACCAAATTCTCGGCTTGCTTGTACGTCAAATTGGAGTTACCTACGACTGTTCATAAAGTACAAAAATTACCTTAAGGTTGATTTGTCTCAATTACACACCCGAAACACTAAGTTGAAAGACTTATGCAAAAGTACGGTGTGGGCGATAATTGGAGGCACTTCTTTAATTGGTTCATCCAATGCCATCAACCAAATATGTTTATTTGATCTTCACCTAAAAAGTTAATAAAAATGTTTTATTAAATGTATGCTATGGAGTTGTATGCATGCTTCTCCATACATAATTTTGATTCACATATCAAAAAATGAATACCCTTAAAACTTAAGTCTAATGCCATCTAATTAAAGGACACTTGAAATTATGATTAAGTCAAGTGAGACCTTGGACTATATCGTAATGGAAAGAAACCTATCATGATTGAGTGAGATCTCACATGAATGTGTTTACGTTCTTTAGATTAGAATGACTTAATTGAGTTACTTAGTGAGATCTAGAAACTCAAGGCATTAAGATGGGATGAAACATGTTTACAATGCAACTAGTTTGGCAATGTAAATCCCATAAATATCTAGAAATTGAAAAATGTTTGTCAATTAATTGTTCGACAAGTTACCATGTTGAATACATTCATCACTAGCAGATCAACTGATGTGATGGGTTTATGTCAATATGGGTTCTAGTTTTCAAGGAGATACTATGGTTATATGTATATCACCTGGGTATATTTTATTTTCTTGAAAAATGGTATTATCGAAAATACTAATGATTTTTTGAACTTTTTCTGTAGAAATGGCTCATTCCGACAATAACGCTTTAAGTTCTGCGTTCAAAACTTTCTTTGAACGAGAAACATTGACTGGCCCAAATTTCAATGAATGGCATCGTTCTCTAAGAATTGTCTTGAGAGTAGCTGATACTTATGATTATTTGTATAAGCCTTGTCCTGATCAACCCCCTGAGACTGCAACAGCTGAAGAAAAGGCAGCATGGAAAGCAGAATATAAAAAGCACTCTGATGTGGCTTGTATTATGCTTGGAAAAATGTCACCTGCTCTGCAAAGGCAGTTTGAAAATTATCCACCCCAAAACATGCTGGCTGAACTTCGAAAAATGTTTGAGAAACCTCCTGCTGTAGAGATCTACGATCTGGTAGATACTCTACATAGTTGCAAACAGGCCCCTGGTAAATCTGTAAGTGAACATGTATTGGAAATGAAAGGGCTCATGGACCAATTACATACACTTGGGAAACCATACGACAATGATATGGCAGTTAACTTAATCAACAGGTCCCTTAACAAGGATTTCGGTGATTTTGTAAGAAACTTCAATATGCATTGCGTGGGGAAGACAGTGAGTGATTTACACGCATTGCTCATTGACTATGAAAAGGGTTTGAAGGACAAGGTCACCCCTACTCCTCAAGTATTCTCAATACAAAAGGGTAGGGATAACAAGTCAAAACCGCAAGGAAACAAGCAGAAAAAAGGGAAGGGTAAGGCTGATAAGAACAAGCAAGTTGTGCCTTCTCAACCAAAGCCTAATCCCAAGAAGAGAAAGGAAAATCCTAATAAGGATCAAGCTTGTCACCACTGCCACATGACTGGGCATTGGAAGAGGAACTGCCCTCTTTATCTCGAAGAGTTGCGAGCAAATAAGAAGAAGTCTGAGCATAGTGCTGCAGGTTCAGGTAATTTATTTGCAATTGAATTATTCAATCTAACTCACAAATTAAATTCTTGGGTATATGATACGGGATGCGGTATTCATGTTTGTAATACGCTGCAGGGATTTAATGCTGAAAGGAAACTAGCTTATGGGGATCAATATCTGCATATGGGCAATGGAGCACAAGCAGTTGTTGAAGCCATAGGAACGTTTGATTTAGTTTTACCTTCTGGTTTAGTACTGAAATTAAACAATTGTTACTTTGCACCTTCTATTGTTAGAGGTGTTGTTTCCTTTTCATGTTTGTTGGATCTTGGTTTTAAACATACTGTTGCTAGTAATGGAATTTCTGTTTCTTTAAATGGTGTATTCTATTTTAGTGCTATTTCTGTGAATGGTGTGTTTGAAATTGACATGAATAAAAATGTCACCAAGAATAATAATTCTGTCTTTAGCATCAATAAGAAGAGAAAGTTAGACTTGGATTCTTCTTATCTTTGGCACTGTAGACTTGCCCATATTGGCAAGACTCGCATGCAAAAGCTTCAACGTGAAGGTCTTTTGGAAAGTATCAATGAGGAATCATTTGATAAATGCGAATCTTGTATTTCTGGGAAGATGACAAAGAAACCTTTTAATAGCAATATTGAAAGAGCTACAGATCTACTTGGTCTAATTCATACTGATGTGTGTGGACCACTTAGACATGTGTCAAGGAAAGGTGCTAGCTACTTCTTAACCTTTACGGATGATTTCAGTCGTTATGGATATGTTTATTTGCTTAAACATAAACATGAGGTATTTGAAACATTTAAGGTTTTCAAAGCAGAAGTAGAACTGCAACTAGGAAAGAAGATTAAAGCTCTTCGATCCGATAGAGGTGGTGAATATTTAAGCCAAGAGTTTAAAGATTATCTAAGTGAGAACGGAATAGTTCAGAATCTTACTTCTCCATATACTCCACAACAAAATGGTGTATCTGAAAGGAGAAATCGTACACTACTAGATATGGTACGATCTATGTTTAATCTTACTACTCTACCGTTATCCTTTTGGGATTATGCCTTAGAATCTGCTGTGCGTATTCTTAATATGGTTCCCACTAAGAAGGTTGATAAGACACCATATGAAATATGGCATGGCAAAGTGCCGAATATGTCTTATTTAAAGGTCTGGGGTTGTGAGGCGTATGTGAAACGTGACTCAGCTGATAAACTCAAACAGAGATCTGTCAAGTGTATCTTTGTAGGATACCCTAAGGAAACTATGGGTTACTATTTTTACTTTCCACCTGAAAACAAAGTAATTGTTGCAAGGTATGGAGATTTTCTTGAAAGAGATCTCATATCTCAAGAATTCAGTGGGAGAGATTGTGATCTGGAAGATGATCATATAGATACATTACCTTCTGAAAACACTAGCGAGATTCCAGTAGAGCCTGAAAGTCTGGGTCCTCCACCGGAATTAATTCCTGTCCGTAGGTCCGAAAGGCCTAAAAATGCACCCAACCGTCTCTGTCTAAACATGGAGGTTGAGGATGATGAAGTAGGGGATCTTGGAGAACCTGCTAATTATCGAGCTGCTATGATTGACCCTGATAAGGTTTTATGGCAAGGTGCAATGGATGAGGAAATGAAATCCATGAAAGTCAATAAAGTCTGGATTGTAGTAGACCGCCCTCCTAATGCCAAGGTAGTTAGGAGTAAGTGGCTATACAAGAAGAAGACTGACATGGATGGTAAAGTACACACCTATAAAGCTCGTCTGGTGGCTAAAGGCTGCACTCAAACCTATGGGATTGACTACGAGGAGACCTTTTCTCCAGTAGCAGACATTAGAGCTATTAGGATTCTCATAGCCATAGCTGCATACTATGATTATGAGATTTGGCAAATGGATGTTAAAACTGCCTTCTTGAATGGTCGCTTAGATGAGGACATCTATATGGAGCAACCTGAAGGGTATGTTGATCCAAAATTTCCAAACGGTGTATGCAAACTTCAAAGGGCCATTTATGGTTTGAAGCAAGCATCACGTCAATGGAATAAACGATTTGATGAAGAAATCAAAAGGTTTGGATTTATTCAAAATCGTGATGAGCCATGTGTATATCGCAAAGCTAGTGGGAGTGATGTAGTATTCTTAATCCTATATGTCGACGACATTTTGATTATGGGAAATAACATTCCAAAGCTTAAGGAAGTTAAGGACTATCTTGGAAAATGTTTTTCTGTGAAGGATTTAGGAGAAGCTGCATACATTCTGGGAATTAAGATATATAGAGATAGATCTCTGCGGTTGATTGGACTTAACCAAAGTGCTTACATCGATAAGATATTGAAGAAATTCAATATGCAAAACTCTAAGAAAGGTTTTATACCGATGGAAGTCAAACATGATTTGAGTAATGAAATGTGTGCTTCATCAGATGAGGAAAAAGCTTACATGAAAAAGGTACCTTATGCTTCGGCTGTGGGATCTATCATGTATGCTGTCAGGTGCACAAGGCCAGATGTGGCGTTTGCTCAAAACTTGGTCAGTCGATATCAACAGAATCCAGGAAAGCTCCACTGGGTTGCTGTTAAACATATTCTAAAGTATCTGAGGAATACGAAAGATATGTTTTTAGTGTATGGAGGAAATCCAGATACAGAACTTGATGTTACAGGTTTCTGTGATGCGTCCTGGCAATGCGATAAAGATGATACGAAGTCTCAGACGGGTTATGTCTTTATCGTCAATGGAGGAGCAGTAGACTGGAAGAGCAAAAAGCAGACAACCATTGCAATGCATGCAACGCAATCTGAGTACATGGCTGCGTCAGAAGCTGCAATGGAAGCCGTTTGGATTAGGAAGTTTGTTGGAGATCTTGGAGTGATGCCTTCAATAAATAAACCTATTAATATGTATTGTGACAATTCTGCTGCAATCATATTCGCCAATGAACCTGGAGTCATGAAAGGCGCCAGACATTTTCTGCGTAGATATCACTATGTTCGAGAACAAGTCGAGAGTGGTGAAATCAAATTGATAAAAGTTCACACAGATAAAAATCTAGCTGATGCTTTTACTAAAGCTTTACCTAGAGGAAAGGTTAATGAACATGCCAATGGAATTGGACTTCGATTAGCTAGTAGTTTCATGCATATCTGTGATTAGTGTTTGGATAAAGGATGTGTAAACATTATTATTTGATAAAATAAAATGATGGTTATGTTTATTTTGTTATTTAATTTTGTATCCTATTTTACATGTTTTAATCCATGAATATTAAATTATTCTAAATGTCCGTTGTCGATTAATAATATGGGAATATTATTAAATCAAGACAAATTTAAATGTTGGTCAGATATACTTGAAAGTATATTGATGTGATTACATGCCAAATTTAAATGATATTCGATGAATCGAATATAGGACTTATCCCAACTATATGATTGTACTTTATGGATCTTGTCATTAAGTAAATCATAAATAGTTATCCTCAGACTTGAGATACCAGGAAACTGTTATGGATCTAGTGCATTTCTGTGAAGCAATTTAACGCTAAACGTAACTGGTAGCTATACGGATTGTTTTCAGAAGTGTTGCAAAATTCATGAGTTTTGCTTGTAGTCAATAAAGGATTTGTTTCCTTCAAATACGTTTTGAAGTTTAATACAGCTGGGCCCCTCGTGGGATTGGTAAGATGTATGTGTGGCCACACCCAAAATTTTCTGGAATACGTTCAGAAGATTTGGTAATCTTGCTCAATCAGATAAACGAGAAACAGAATCAGTTAATTAAGGAATGACTAAGATCCATATCCTTATTAACATTGTATTAGAAACAAAAGGATAATAATAATGATGAATCATTAAAAGGTTTTTCCAGGAGACCTTACTTGAGATCGTACTAGAGGCATCGGCGTGTAACTAGACGCTAACCGATGTGATCACACTATTAAAATATGTCCAAGTGGGAGCTGTTAGTTTATGGACGATAAATTAATAGATGTGTGTTAGGATCGAACTCAAGATCACGGGATTGCACTCACTACGAGTTAACAATTAATAAATAATATATTTGTTAATTTTACACGTAAACGTTTAACGGTCGTTAAGTATTTAACGGAAAAGACTAACGACCATAAGGACAAGGACAAGTACATAATAACATAATTGATGTTACATAATGTTACATAATTATTGTTACTTAATGTTACATAATGTTACATAATTATGTTACATAATTAAGAATTGATGGTACATAATTGATATTAATGAATAGATGTTACATTAGGGAAATGGAGCCTATATAAACACCTACATGGAGATGTGAAAAGAGTACACACAATAATCCCTAAACTCTATCACTATTTTTGTCCTTCATTCGGCTCCATAACCTTGAGTTGATCGGATCGAATCAATCGGTTAAACGCTACGTGTTAACAAGCTAGTAATTGGTTAACTCGATACATAGCGTGTGTACAAGATCGTGATACAATCTTTCTTTAGATTGTTCTTGGATTGTTTTCGTATAAACCCAAATTAGGGTTCTTGGAGATAATCGCTAAGCAATTTGATTCTTGTTCGGGCTAGAATCAAAAGGTATGTAACCCTAATTCGGTTAATTATTAAAGCATGTTATTTGATCCTTTATTTGCTTCCGCTATTCTATGCTTTGATGTTATGGTTTAATATAATTGTTATGAAAGATTAAAAACCATCATAATTGTAGTGTTGCATCTTTTATATATTTCACGTGTGACCCAATAAGTTTTTATTTTCTTTTTTTATTTATCTAAGTGGTCATAATGTTGTTGGGTTGTTGCTCATAATCTTTGTAAGCCTTTTGTGATGGTTTTTCCTATACTTTTATGACATTTTTTTATTTTTTTTCTTGTGGATCCTTATGAGCCAGCTTATACTATGTGTTGATATAGGACTAAGCTTATGTTCCACTTAATTTCATACCAAATTGCTGTTAGAGGACATCTATGAAAGCGTACACATGTGTGGAACATGTTTACACATGAAACTAAAAGGTAATTGCCGTCAATGTGAAATTATCAATAATATCCCAAAAATAATATAGAGATGCAATCTTTGTACAACCTGCTCATGTGTATGATTTATATGCTTAGAGTGGGTTTCTACTTAACTAATGACAATACAAAGGCTCATAGGAATGTTAATGGTTTATATGCATAGAGTGGGTTTCTACTTCTTACTTGGGTCCTCATAAGCTTGGTTTATCTTCATAACCATAGGCACATCCATTGAGGGGCGAAGGTAGTACACTTATTTCTCTAATGATTCATTT
>BQNB010061454.1:13430-36486 GCA_026074375.1 Tanacetum coccineum | reverse complement strand
GCCATGATGAAATCAAATCAAACATGGAAACCAAAAGGAGCTTATCTAGATTCTGTGAATAGAGATAATGGATCTTACACACTTGTTAGGATCTCATAAATGGACCCAAACAAAGAAGCTTCGGTCACTCGAAGTTACAAGACAAAAGTCTAGCTCGAAAGACTATGTTATTTAATGTTTATTATGTATAAGGGCCAAGATGTAAAAAGCCCAAAAAGAAAGCCCTCAAAGGCAAATCTTAGTTAGTATAAATAGTCCTAGTTTAGTCAAAATTAGGTTAGCTACTTCATTATTATTTTTTCATCTTAAGGGTTTGTAGCAACTCTTTGTTTTTCTTTTAATCAAAAATTCTTTAATGTTTAATCTTTCTTATTGCCATTGATCTTGTGCTTAATACATGGAATGATCTAGGGATCCTACAGTTGCACCATTTGGAAGAGGCCTTACCTGAATCGCCTCCTACTACTACAACTACTATTGTTCGCAATGCCTACACTTGTAGGGTTGCTGAACAACAAGAAGTAGCTTGTCTTATGTCGGTGAGCATGACCTTCAAGATCCAAAAGAACTTGGAGGACCGCACCGTATTTGATATGCTATAGGAACTAAAAACAATGCTCTAACAACATGCTGAGCAAGAATTATTTGAAACAGTCAAGGCATTTCATGCTTGCAAGTAGGAGGAAGGCCAATCTGTTAGTACTTATATGTTAAAGATTAAAGGATATTTAGACCAAATGAAGCACCTTGTCTACCCTATGCCTCTAGTTCTTGGTCTGAACTTGCTTCTTACTTCACTCTCCAAGGACTATGACCAGTGTGTTCAGAACTATAACATGCATAGCATGTGGAAGAGCATACCTGAACTGCATGCCATGCTGAAACTTGCAAAGAAAGGTATGTCTAAGAAAGCTCTGGTTGTCCTAGCTATAAGGCAAGCTCATATTCAAAAACCCAAACTACAAGCTTGAGGCAAGGGAAAGAACAAGGGAAAGAGTAAGTTAGCTTACGACCCCATGCATACAATCCCCCCATCTACGAAAAAGGAGCATCCTGCTAAGGATGAAGAGTGCCATCACTTTCACAAGCTTGGACACTAGAAGAGGAATTGTCCTCTTTATTTAGTAGAGTTGAAGAAGAACAAAGCCAACATGGCTGGCACGTCAAGTATTTTTACTATAGAACTCTACTCATTTCCTAAAACTAATTCCTAGATTTATGACACTGTTTGTGGTACTCTCATTTGTAATACAATTCAAGGGCTTAGAGGAATTCAGAAGTTGATTAAAGGTGCTTTGGATCTGTACAATGGCAATGGAAACTGTGCAGCTGCCAAAGCTATGGGGAGCTTTGATCTTATCCTCCCTAGTGGAATGGTTCTTGTACTAGACAATTGTCATTTTGCTCCCTCTATTACTAGAGGGGTTATTTCACTTTCATATTTATGGGATAATGGTTTTCTTTATAAATTTATGGATAATGGTGCTATTTCTGTTTCTAAGGATAATGTATTTTATTCATATGATGGCATTTTTGAGATTGATATGCATAATCATGTATCCAATTAGTGTTCTATTTCCACATGTAGCAACAAGAAATCCAAGCACAACTTGGATTCTACTTTCTATGGCATTGTAGTCTTGGCCATATAAACAAGAAACACATTGCGAAGCTGTAACACGATGGGCTTCTTGAGTTAATTGATGATGAGTCTTTTGATGCATGTGTATCTTGTATATCTAGAAAAATGGCAAGAAAGCCCTTCACCTTTGCAAGTGAAAGAGCTGATGCTCTACTTGGGATCATACATAGTGATTATGTTGACCTTTTATCTACTAACACTCTAGAGAAGGTGCTAACTTACTAAATACTAACGTGTACTTTACTAACGACCTTTCAGTAGATAAGGTAGGTTTTACTTGAGTAAACATAAACATGAAGAATGTTTAAGACATTCTGAAATAAAGTAGAAAAACAACTCGAAAAGACTATAAAAGCGCTTTGATCCAATCGAGGAGACGAGTATTTAAGTCAAGATTTTTTAGATCATCTTACGAGTCGTGGGATTGTCTCACAACTTACCCCTCCTTACACGCCACAACATATTGGTGTGTACGAGAGGATAAATTAAACTTTGCTTGACATGGTTCGATCTATGATGAGTCTAACAACTTTGCCAATGTCCTTTCGAGGCTATGATATAGAGTATGCTACATATATACTTAATATGGTTCTGAAAAAGAAGGTTGAAAACATACCATATGAAATACGGCACTAGAAAGTCCCGAATCTGTCTTACTTGAAGGTCTGGGGTTGTGACACTCTCGTTAAATGAGACACACCAAACAAACTTGAATCCAGATCCATCAAGTGCATCTTCATATGATACCTAAACAAAATGATAGGTTACTATTTCTACTACCCACCTGAGAACAAAATATTTGTTGCTTGGTATGCTAAGTTTTTTTAGAACGGTCTCATCTCATAAGAAGCAAGTGGGAGCACTGTAGACTTTGATGAAATTCAAAGGCAAAATGCACAACCTTCTGAGAACACTAGCAACATCAACCAGAGGCCGAACATGATGATGTCAAACCTCAAACTGATATAAATCCTTTTCGTAGATCCGTGAGGATACCTCAAGCACATGAACGATATGGTTATTATGTCGATGCTGAGGAACATAAGTTAGAGGATCATGGTGAACCCACTAACTATCGAGTTGCATTTTTGGATCCTAAATTTGATAAATGGCTTGAAGCTATGAATGTGGAAATGCAATCCATGAAAGACAACCAAGTCTGGAACTTAGTTGATCTTCCTCCTAACTATAAGATAGTTGGGAGTAAATGGCTCTTCAAGAAGAAGACCGATATGGATGCCAACAAACATACATATAAAGCTCGTCTTGTAGCAAAAGGTTTTACTCAAACCTACGGGGTTAACAATTGATACGTATTTATTTTTAAATATATTTTTACTCAAGTTTTAAATTTATAAAACTCGATCTACCTGACAACGCACTAACGGGCAGAGAACCCGATCGTGGGTAGTTAGAATGGTAAATCTGAGGTCTTCCTAAGAGCTAAGTTGTAATTAGTTTTAATTTGAAATGTCACTTTTTAAAAATGGTTTTTGAATTAATTCAAAACGAATTACAATAAAATTAAATACTGAAAATTAAAAGGGTTTGGATACATTAGGAGAGAAACAAGGCTAAACCTGTTACTTCTTACTATTGTTTATGAAATTTTTTCCTGTGCAATTTTAAACTATGGTTTCATTAGTGGTTTCTAAGGTCGATATACTTGAATAGGTATATTTAGTCTATCATATATTTCCCGCGATTCTTACTTAGTTCAAACCGTATAGGAGGTAGGATATCCAGGTTGTAGTAATTAATCCCAACTATTCCCAAAACTTATCTAATAACCTATACAGATTATTAACCCCCTCTGAAAGAGTTCCTGTGCTTTTTTAAGTATATTGAGTGATAAGTGACCGGTCAGTTCCTACACTAGGGATGGAGTCATAGATCCTCCCTAGTACCCGATGGATCCCATATTGACATGATAATCTAATAATAGGGCAAGCAAGGTCCAAACCACCCGTACTACCAAAACCCAAGGTTACACGATAGTCAAGGAATATCTAACGAAACCATAATCTAACAGGAAACAAACATCATAACAATAGTAACTACATAACTAGGCCAACACTTTAAGTGCTTAGCCGCTCATGGTAATGGAAACATAGCAAGAAATAGAAGTAATCATAGATTGAAAGCTTATAATTCTTACAATATTCGTATTTGAACTATTAAATACAAAAAGTATATAAAGTGTGATCTCCCTTGGACTCCAAGGGGAATTATTCAAAGGTTGGAAGCCTTTGACGCCTCTTCAATTGGATGTGGAAGATTTGATGTCAGAATAGCTTGAATGAGGCCTCTATTTATAAGTATCGATCCTGTTTCGGCGTAACTGATAAGTGTGTTACGCCGTAACCTTCTTACACGGCATTTCATAAATAAGCAGTTGTTGCAGCGTAACCAGATATTACGTTACGCCGTAACCTTCAAATAATTTCCATACGTACGTGATCTTCATTCCATATTTGTGGATCTTCATGGTTACGGCGTAACCATAAGAGGTGTTACGCGGTAACTCTATCTTAGGTAAGATTTCCTTCCAAACACATGTTTACATCGTAACTAGATATGGTGTTACGCCGTATAGCTGTCCTTGATCTTCGTACTTGCTTAATATTGGTTACGGTGTAACCATTTTTGGTGTTACGCCGTAACATTTTTCAGATAATTACACTTTAAGCCCCTTTCCCATGTTTCTTGTCATTTTCCTGCATTCCACCTGAAAACTACAAAATGATAGAAAATATCTCGTTTTCGAGTATTAGTGAAACATTTGCAGGTAATATAGGGGGTAGTTTGCCACTAAAAAGTATTAAATATTTGATGTTATCAAATATCCTCCCACTTAACTTTTGCTTGCCTTAAAGTAGAACCTGTTAGAATATTTCATAAAAATATTTCTCGAGAATCATTTCAAGAAATGAATCTATAAAACACATATGCAAGAAAACATCAAAGCCGAACACCTCACGAAAATAGGATAAAAAGTCACTTAACTCTCCACTAGTCTAAGTGTTTCATTTTCGGGTGATCGTTCAATTGCACAGTCATAACATGTATTCTATCATAAGCTTGGAAAGTACACAAATTTTCACCAGCTAGAATTAGGGTCTAAATAATTCTCGAAGGCAACAAGGGTAATATGGCTTTAAAGGGTGATAAAGGGGTTAGGATAGACATGGGATACACATTTAATGGTTGTTAACATAAAAACACAAAACAAATAGTCTTAAGCAATCTAAGGTTGTCATAACTAGCTATTGTCCATCCATAGGTCCAAGAGTCTAAGTTAGAAAATCTGATCTTCAATAATGGGCTACTAGCTCCATTCTTCATAGGTATTGGGATGACTTGGTGTAATAATGTGCTACTATCTCCATTCTTCATAATTATTGAGACGTCTTGGTGCATCAATGGGCTACTAGATCCATTCTTCATAATTACTTAATTTGCACCATCTTTTAGTACATGGGTGGTTTTTAGTTGCGCCCTCTTTTCTTTCTTTTTAAACATGCAAATGCTACAGGAGTTTATATCTTTTAATTATTGCCCCTGCAACATTTGATATTATACGCACATCTCCCCACTTGAGATGAACAATGTTGAAAGTGATGATATAGGGGGGGTCTTTGTTGATCATAACTGATTGGTCGTCTACGAATGCATAAAATTTTCGTTCCCATTCCCTCGAACCATGGACTTAAGTAGCCAGAAATTTCAACACAAAGATAACTATAGACTACAGGGTAGGTTAAGGCGAAATGGTGTAACGATACATATAACATTGGGTGAAAACATAGATTGGTTCAACAAGGGTGATCTAGGGGTATCTTGCACAAATAATGAGTGCAACAAAAGGGTTTATCATGGGAGGTCGTCAAGTCAGTGTAACAAGTCGATAAACACACACATATAGGCTATTTGGGTGATTTCCTAAGTGTTGCCTTCTTGAACTATCTATTCCTGGTAATCAATTAGGTCTTGAAATGATGTACAAGCCAAGTTCTAAAGTTTACAATACTACCGGCATACTTAATATTTTGGTGAATTTTTGAATAATATGATGGAAATGGAATATTAGGCTTAAATTTTAACAAGTAATGATAAAGGGTAATGTGCATTAGGCAAAGATTAATTCTAGTTATTTAAGAAAAAAAATCAAAATTTTTAAAATTGGCATAATTTTCAAAGAAAACTAGAAAATCAAAGGCAAAACATACGTCAAGTATTAATTCTACTCCCATCCCCCCACTTGATTTGTACAATGTCCTTATTGTACATTAAGGAAATGAAATAAAAAGCAAAGAGTAGAATTAAAATAAGAAACTCCTTGAGCATTACTTTGAGATTTGAAATTTGGCAGAAATCTTTTAGATTATCTTCGTCTTCTCACAAGCTCTTTATCCTCTGTGATCACAAAAATAAACCAAAGCATAAAATCACGGTTGCATTTAGCATATGCAACAAGCCTTTTAAACCACTTGGAGGCCCAAGTGGACGAGTTTAGTCTCGTAAGGGCTTCCAAAGAACATACCCACTGATAACGCCCAACTTATACATGTTTTCGGTGGCGTTATTCGTATATATTTAATCATTTCTCGTGAACTTTCGATACTTAATAGCATGAATTACTTGCAGGTTCACTTGAAGACATCCTGAGGATAAACACAACAAAGATAGAGTATTTATATGCTAAAGGAAACAACATATAAGAAAAAGTTCAAGTTCAAGTTCAAAAGTACGCCGCACTTTGCCTTTGTGCGCCGCACTTCTCCTCAAGTCAAAAAAATAAAGACTTGGTCAAAATTCAGCATAAACTCCACAAGAACGCCGCACTTACTATATTGTGCGCCGCACTTCCCATCAGACTATGAAGAATTAATGAAGACATTAATGCCACTGTATTAACACCCTAAGTACGCAGCACAAATTATCTTGTGCGCCGCACTTATCCACTAAACATTTATTACCCTCGCATTTAATAACCAAGTACGCCGCACAAATATCTTTATGCGCCGCACTTTCACCCCTCACCTAGCCTATAAATAGGAGATGAATTTCACACATTTCAAAGCATCCAATAATCATTCTCTTATTCATCCTTATTCATTCTTTCATACAACAATCTCACACACCACTTCCTACATCCACCAAGCATAAACACCTTACCCTTTTAAAGATTTAAGATCAAACAACCAAGAACGAAGAAGATCATAATACTAGTTTAGTAAAATAATGAAGTTTATTATTGAATCAAGCGATGTTATGAACCACTTAGCGATGAGAGGCTTAATCTCTCTTGACTACTCGATGACATTATGATAATAAATAAGTGTTTGGTATGATCTTGATCTTGTTAATCTCAAGCTTATGTTGTGATCCTGTTATATCTTATCTTATCAGTTTTTACTTATCAATCTTAGATTATATAATCATATCGGTATAGGTCGATAGGCCCTTTATGATCTATGTGGTTTTAAATATTTGTCTATGATCTTTAACGTCTGTGTCGAGAAATCCACCTTCGTAAGCTGATAAACAAAATAAGTTTTGATATAATAGTTGCCGGATTATTTAAGTGACACATTTGATCTAGTCAATTAAATACAAGTCTTGAGTTAATCAAGTTAATTTGTGAAAAGAGAAATCCTTTTTATTAGTTAAGGTTCCATCTTCGAGGTCTTAATCATTTCCAACACTTATGAATTGTTTTCAACTATCCGAGTAGTCATCTTTATTATTACTCGTAAAAAGTTATTTACAAAATTGTTAAAGTCTGTTTTTCTGATTATTTGAATACTACTTAAATCCCTGTGGATGACCTGGTCTTACCTAAAAAGATTATACTACATTCGTGGGTTATACTTTTACCCGTGTGTTTCCCTATAATAAATTTGGTATTTTCAGTCATTATAAATTTAAATCTTTTGAAACACATTAAAGTTTTTGGCGCCGTTGCCAAGAATTTTTAAGCTATTTTGTAGTCAACTCTGGAAAATTACTTTAACTCCCCCTCATTCTCAAAAAATTGCCGTACAGTTTTCTGGCAAACTGACACAAACAATTTCTCCATTGGATGCATACACGTGCTTCCAATTCGGAACTTGTTGAACCTTTACCCGAACCTGAACGTACTTTGAATCGAAGATTTCGTCGACAAAACAGAAGAGTTCCATACGATCAAAGAAACAATCCATCTCAACACCCGAGAATTATATATCCGCCAATTCTCAACATCAATTACTTTTGTCACTTTCTTGATATTCTTCAAAATTACAATCCAATGGATGATGAACACATGTGGGCTGCCGACTGTGTTGTCGCTCTGACTCTCGGTTCCGCAATCACTATTCCTGAAACCGCTAACGAATTTGCTATTAAAGGTAACCACTTGACATTCGTCAAAGGAAACCAATTTGATGGAAGAAACAAAACTGATCCTCATAAACACATTCATGAATTCCTCAGAATCTGCGATATGTTTAAATATAGAGATACCAAAAATGAAGCTGTCCGCCTAATGATGTTTCCCCTATCACTCACTAGAGAAGCAAAAATATGGCTGGACGAACTCAACAAAGGAACTATCAAAATATGGGATGAACTTCGAACTGCTTTCATTAGCCTATTCTTTCCCCCAGTTCTTTTCGACTGACTCCTCGGAGAAATCCGTGCCTTTTCTCAACACAAAAATGAATCTCTAATCGATGCTTGGCTTCGTATGAAATAAATGCTCCGAAACTGCCATGGTCATAACCTTTCCAAAGGCAATATTATCAAAATATTTTATCATGGTCTCAGCGAAGTAACCCAAGATGTTCTAAATGTCGTAGCTGGTGGTATTTTCCTCTATAAAACACCAAATCAAGCTTATCAGCTTCTCGAAGATAAAGTCTTACTCAAGCTCGATTGGGCTAAAAATCAAAAAATCAAAACTTCTCTTAAGAAAACCATTGCTTTCGCCTATGAAGGTAGCGGTAATTATGATACTGACAAAATTATGGCCCGAATGGATGCCATGACCATAAAAATGGATGCTCAGTACAAAGAACTCCAATCTTGTGCTAAACAACCAACACACGATCTTGACGATGATGACATGCCTATGTCCCGTGAAGAAGAAGCTAAATTCATGCAAACCTTCCGTAAGACTCATTTTTACAATTATTACCGCGACCAAAACTTGAATCACGATAATTGCGTTCAAGCGGACCAAATGATTATAACCGATACAACTACCGATCCAACACCGATGACAAACCATACGATCTTCAAAGACAATTTAACGATTTCATGAAATCTCAGCAATCAACCAATGCTTTTGTCAAAGAGACATTTATGAACCTCAAAACTCAACTCAAAACAGTAGCAAAAAATTATCAAGCTTCAATCCAAAATCTTGAAATTAAGTTTGACAGACTCGCTGACAAGCAATCTGGTCGACCTTCTGGATCTCTTCCAAGCAACACTCAACCAAACCCGCGAGGTAGTAAAGCTTACCAACCACCACAAGCTCGTAATGAGCATGTGAATGCCGTATTCACAAGAAGTGGTAAATCCTATAATCCACCAGATAACCCGAATGAACAAAACAAATCTGAAAACCTATCAACTTCGATAGCGATGATGAAGATGATGAACCTATACAAAAACCAAAAACTAAACACCCAAAACCAATCAAAGAAACACTGTTACCCAAACCATACAAACCAAAGATCCCGTATCCTCAACGCCTCAGAAAAGAAAAAATTGAGGCCCAATACGAAAAATTTCTTGACATGATTCGAGCCGTTCGAATCAACGTACCTCTTGTCGACGTATTAGCTGAATGCCTAACTATGGCAAATTTCTCAAAGAACTTATAAGCAACAAACATAAAATTAAACAAATTTCTTCCGCTTTCCTTAGTGATGAAAGTTCAGCGATGATCCAAAATAAAGTTCCACCAAAACTTGGAGACCTCGGTAGTTTCCTTATTCTATGTAATTTCAATAAAACTTTCTCCTGTAATGCTTTGGCCGATCTTAGTGCTAGCATTAACCTTATGCCATATTCCTTATATGCAAAATTATTTCTCGAAACTCTTAAACCTACCAAAATGAGTGTAAGATTAGCCGACAGATCGTTCCAATACCATGTTGGAATAGCTAAAAATATGCTCGTTGAAGTTGGTAAATTCACCTTTCCTGCTGATTTCGTTATTCTCGAAATGGAAGAAGACAGCAAAGTTCCCCCTCATTTTGGGACAACCTTTTCTTCACACTACTAATGCAGTTATTCGAGTTAAACAGAAACAATTCAATCTTAGAGAACGAATGATCTTTAATATCGACTCTGTGATAAAACACTCTTACTCAAACGATGATATCTGTTTTAGTATCGATATTATCGATGAAATTTTAGAAGAAGATTTCAACGCTCTTCTAGATGAAGGAAGCAAAATCCTCCATTCCATCGAAGGAACCCTTCTTGAAGAAGAAATCTTTTTCGAATTCGATTAATTCATGGCTATGACTGCCGATGAAAATTATGAATCTGAATCTGACACCGAAGAACCACCATTCAAGAAAATCACCATCAAAACCGATTATAAAATCAAAACATCTCTCGAAGAACCTCCTACGGATCTTGAATTTAAACCCCTTCCTGATAATTTGGAATATGTATTCGTAGAAGAACCATCTTTTCTCCCTGTAATCATATCATCTCAATTATCTGCTCAAAACAAAGGCAAACTTATATCCGTCCTTAAGAAAAACAAAGAAGATTTTGCTTGGAAAACAACTAACATTCCTAGTATTTGTCCATCATTCTGCAAACACAAGATACAACTTATGGATGACAAGAAACCAGTTGTCCAAAAAACAAAGAAAGTTAAATCCAAATATGCAAGAAGTTGTTAAGAAAGAAATCATGAAACTCTTGGATACCGGTATTATCTATCCGATTGCCGATAGTCCTTGGGTTAGTCCTATTCACTGTGTACCAAAGAAAGGTGGTATTACAGTTGTCACAAACAAAAATGATGAACTTGTTCCAACAAGAACCGTTACGGGTTGGCGAGTATGCATCGATTATCGTAAACTCAATGAAGCAACCGCAAAGGATCATTTTCCCTTGCCGTTTATGGATCAAATGTTAGAAAGACTCGTAGGAAATAAATATTTCTGTTTCCTCGATGGTTTTTCTGGATATTTTCAAATTCCTATCGATCCTATGGATCAAGAAAAAACAACATTCACATGTCCTTTCGGAACATACGCTTATAGGCGAATGCCTTTCGGGCTATGTAATGCCCCAGCTACATTCCGAATATGCATGTTAGCAATCTTTCACGACATGATCGAAGATTCCGTCGAAGTATTCATGGACGATTTCTCCGTCTTTGGATATCTAAAGTTTTAATCGAAGCTCCTTGATTCCTGACGGCAGCATCCGTCAAAGCTCTAATTTCTTTAATCAAGTTGGAGTTTTCTTCATGTCTTTTCGCTGATTTACTCATAAACTTGCTCAGGGTTTCTTTCATAGATTGTCTTCATTCTTGATACGAAGGGTTTGCATTATTCCTTTTGTAGAATCCTGGAACTGCTGCTCTATATCCCCCTCCTTGGAAAGGTTCACCAAATTGAGTGTAGTAAGATTCTTTGAGGGTTTTACCTTCTTATTTGAGTGGGAAATCTTTGGTGTAGTGAGGTCCTTTACATTGTTCACATTCTACTTGAGCAGAATATAACTTTTCATTGACTTTCTTGATCTCTCTTCCAAGATTATTGAGTTGTGCTTGTATGGCTGCTAATCTGTTAGAAGTTTTAGTACTTCTTCTTCTAGATGTTTCATTGTGCTATTTTTGAGAGTATTCAGTCATTTCTTAGATGGCTGCTTTTGCATCGACAGCAGTCTTAGATGGTATGGAACCTTTTGAATCAAGAATTTGTCGAGTTGGAACTTTTAATCCATTATAAAACAAGATTACTGTAACATTCCGTATTTAAGGTCACTACTATTTAATAATCTCATAATTAATTTATAAATTTTAAACAAGTTACTTTTATAAGAAACAAGATGCTAAACTACGCCTTATTCAATGGATCTTACTCTTGCAAGAATTTGACATAGAAATCAAGGATAGAAAAGGAACAGAAAATGTTGCAGCCGATGATTTGTCCCGAATTGAAAATGACGAGTCAATCAACGACAGTGAAGTGGATAATAACTTTCCTGGAACGATACTCTTTATGGAATTCAATACAAAAGATTAACATGGTTCTGCACACTTGGCCAAACTACTGGTCGTGATATTATACCAAAAGTCATGATGTATCAACAAATGAACAAAAAAAAATTAAATAAAAATTCTCTCATGACCTCAAACATTACTTTTGGGAAGAACCTTACCTTTTCAAAGTATGTTCTAACGGTATGATCAGACACTGTATATCTGGACCAGAAACTCGAACCATTTTAGATCAATGTCACCACGGACCAACTGGTGGACATTACGGACCTAACGTAACTGCTAAAAGGGTCCTAGATTCAGGATTCTACTGGGCCAACAATTCATCAAAGATGCTATACTCTACGGTTCGCCTCTGAGAAGCATGCCAAAAGACAAAAAATATATCGAAACGTGATGAGATGCCCTTAAACAACATTCAAGTATGTGAAATTTTCGATATATGGGGTATTAACTTTATGGGACCTTTCCCGAAATCATATAAGTTTGAATACATTCTTGTAGCTGTTGATTACGTATCTAAATGGGCTGAAGCTCAGGCTTTACCAACCAATGATGCTCGAGTTGTTATAACTTTTCTGAAGAAACTATTTTGCCGCTTCGGATTGCCCAAAGCTCTAATCAGCGACAGAGGAACTCACTTCTGTAACAAAATAATGGAAAAAACAATGAAAAGATATAGAGTTAACCACGTTTTCCACATATATCATCCTCAAACTAGTGGTTAAGTTGAAAACCAGAACATAGCTATTAAAGAAATTCTTGAAAAAGCTGTTAAAGACAGTCCTGCTTTTTGGTCAGATAATTATCATCTCAAAAAAACTAGTGTTAAGGTGAATACACGAACAGAGCTCTTAAAAGAATTCTTGAATAACTGTTAAAGACCAGTCACTGCTATTTGGTCAAGAAAACTGATGACGCTTCTGTGGGCTTTTCGCGCACTGCCTACAAACCACTCATACCGGTACCACTACCCTATCAAAACTTTTATATATGGAAAAAAACTGCACTTCCATTTGAAATTGAACAACATGCATACTAGGCTCTAAAGAATTACATAACCCAGTTTCATCGCTGCTGGTGAGTATAAAAGATGTTGATGTAGTTACACGAATTTGATGAAACTTAGACATCAAAGCCTATGGAAAAATAACTCTCGTCTATATATGGCTAAAAGACCAAATTCTGGCACGGGGGAATCAAAGAAAAATTAAGACTAAATAAAAAGAAGAAATTCAAACAAGAAAACCTAATGTTCTTACTATTTCACTCAAAATACAAATTTAAACAACCAAAACTCACAATCTCGTTGGTTAGGAAACTTATGTAGTGATACACATCATTATCCATCGGATATGTTGAATCTCTAGGAAATAAGATGAAAAGACGTTCATAGTCAATGGCCATTGACTTCAACTATATCATGAATAAGATAATGACCCAAGGGAAGCAGTAACTCCCTTTTTCCCAAAAGCAGTAACTAGCTAAAGACTCTCTTAAAAATTAAGCACTTCTCAGGAGGCAACCCGTGCTTTACTTAAGTGTGGAGGAGTCCCTCTTCCATTCTTCTGCTAATATCCTTTATTTATTTTCTAAAAAAACAAAAATATTTTCTTTTTGTGTGCTTTTGTTGTTTAACTTTATGAGGGAACTTTAGCTTAAAGCTATGGAAAATTTACTGGAGGATGCTAAAGATATGCTCTCTCGTAGCTATACATTTCCCTATGCCCCGGGAAGTACCTTTTTCCCTTAATTTTCCCTATTTTATCTCTATTATCATTGCACATTGGGGTAATTGGTCTACTTTAAGAGTGAAGGGACGACATAATAGGATATAAATTAATCACTATCTCTCCATATATGCCATGTCAAAATTTTTCCAACTGATATTTTTATCTCACAAAATTAATTCATATGTTTTTAAAATAAATTAAAAATGCCTCTTAGTAAGACAAATCCACCAGATTTGTCATTATAGCTAGCACAAACCCAGTACATAAATTGTGAGAAGTCTATAAAATATTTCAGGTATCCATCCTTTCGGATACACAAGATATTTGATGCTTTAGCTTGTTCTAGTGAAGTGTCGATTGTAGTCGTCATTGTGTGCTATACGTCATTATAGATGTGTACGTATGGTCTTTGTCGCCTTTTCTGAAACATTGGTATTGGTTGATAATTATATATGAGAGAGCCAGTAATTTAGAAGCTCTGGAACTTGTGCTTAATCATCATTTACTAGACCGAAGCCTAAATCGTATGTAAAAGATTCCGCAAGTCCCTGTTCTTGCAAAGTGCTCCCAGAGATGCTAAATTGCTATAAGTTATAAGTTAAAGTTGAAAGAAGAAGTTATGTGCCAAGCCTTGGTTATTCTATTATCCCTTCAAAAAAAATTATAAATTTTTATATGTGTAGTTCAAAGGAATAAAGGCTTATGTGTCGGCACATGAAGATTGTATCCGCTCCAGTATCAAGTTTTGCCTTCGGTTAGGTTAATGTGTTAAGTACAAGCCTATGGTAGTTGTCTAGATTATGTTTGTGCATATTGAATGTTCTTCACAAAAATATAACCCTATTTGAGTGGCCTGAGTGAATTAAAAATCAAACACTATCCCTATGTGAGGTGCTATGTTATATGTCTATGCCTAAAAAGTTACCTAATATGGAAACTCTTATAAAATCCAAAATTTCTCCACGTCATGATAAATGAATTTATTTTCTCGCTTTGATTGCTATAGGGCAAGCAATAAGCTAAGTGTGGAGGGATTTGAGAACGCCCAAATTATACATGTTTGCTATGGCGTTATTTGTATATATTTTATCATTTCTCATGAACTTTTGATACTTAATAGCCTATATATTTGCTTGTGGTTCACTAGAAGACATCTCTAAGGTTAGAGACCAGCAAAGCCAAATTCTTACACATTAAAGAATGCTTCATTCAAGAAAAGATCAACAATAAAGCTCTATATGCCAAATATGCGCCGCAACTTACCTTCAAGTCAAAGACAGGATCAACAATGCAAATTAACCTCAACAAGTACTCCGCATGAATCACTTTTGGGTGTGTTGCTATTCCCATCTGATTTGAAGCATTTATTGAAGAATTTACTGCTACTTGCATTTACACCTAAGTACGCCGCACATATACCTCTTGTGCGCCGCACTTTCTTTAAATAATATTTAATGCTCGATGCATTTAAACACCATGTGCGAGCTTAAACGTTTGTGTTCCCACAACTTTTCACCCAAAAATACAGCCTATACAATAAGTGGATGAAATTTCACTCCATAAATCATTCCTTGATCCAAAAATCCTGTCACCAGCACAACAAATACTCCATCCTTATTATCCTTCATCCATATATACTCACCAAATCACTACTCCCTTCGAAGAATAAAGATCATAACGATCAAGTATGAGACATAGTTATCAATTAGTTTTTGAAATATTAGATGTCTATGTTAATTCTACTTTTGTTATGAACCCTTAGCCATGAGAGGCTAAATCTCTCATGACTAACTCGGTGATGTTATGATAATTAAATAAAGCATCTTGGTATGATCTTTATCCCTTTAAATCTCATGCTTATGGTTGTTATCCTATTATATCTTTCTATCTTGTCATCTTTTGCCTTATCAACTATATTATATAATCATTTTCAGTATTGGTCGGGTGGACCCGTTATGATTTATCGTGGTTATTTTAAAGTATTTGCTTGTCTATGATCTGTATCGTTTAGTGCCGAGTAATCCACATTTTGATAAATTGATTAAACAAAATATAAGCTTGTTATAATAGTTAACTGATTTATTTAAGTGACTCGTCTGGTCTAGTTAACCTAAATATAAGTCTTGAGTTTAATTAAGTTAATTTGTGGGGGGGAATAACGTTTTCTGTACAAGAATTCCTTTTTATTAAATTAAGGTTTCACCTCCGAGGTTGATCATTTCAATACTTATACAATTTTTTTCAACTATACGAGTAGGCAATCTTTATTATCATTGGTAAACAAAAAAGTTATTTTCAGTTAAAGTTTGTTTTCTTTCGTTTATCGAAACACTATCAAATCCTTGTGGCCGACCTAGTCTTACCTAAAAAATTATTATACTTCATCGTGGGTTTTATCTTACCCAGTGTGTTTCCCTATAATATAATTTGGTTTTCAGTCATTATATTATTAATGCTTTTGAAAACACATCAATAAGCTTGGATAACAACTACCTTGATTTCAACTTCTGTAGTATTTGACCTGCTACATAAGCAAGTGACCACAACACTGAGTACTGATTTGAATTTATGTATTCATGATGAATTGTCTCCTGTGAGTTCTAGAAGTACAAGCGGTGTTAGTCTTTTACAATAGAGAACAGATATAAATTATTTGATTCTAATTAGTAGGTGGTCGTCTACAGTGGACTAGCTGTTTCATTTGGCCAAAATTTGTCACACTTGACCTACGACACCCTTTGAATTTTTAGTGGTTGGCATCATGATGTAACCATAAGTAATAAACCTTGACCATGTTTAACTTTGTTAAACCCCATAGGTTAGTCAGTTTGATGTTTGATTTCTTGTTATGGAAGAACAAACGATACTCACGTTATGGAAAGTTAAGCAAAATTAGTTGTGATTAAATTGTGATTTCAAAAATTAGAGTGGAACTTATAAGCGAGGACCCCATTTTACTTAGGAATGTAGTGGTCAGTGGAACTAAGTACCCGCACCTCTTTAGCTTTTGAGGCTATGTGGTATTTCTGGTTGAAATTCTTTTAAGGGGGTAGACTGTAACCTTTGTCAATTTTCTAGACGTGAAATGTGTCTATTTAACTCTCTGATTTATTGGCTTTTGTTATTTCCTGGCAGAACAATTACCATGCTAACGGTAGTCAATCTATAATTTATTGAGTTATAGTTCACTTTATGCTTGAATTTTTTCTTTTTAATGTTTACTGCTATATTTAATCTCTTACCGGGTGGTTTATCTCGCATTTGCTTAAAACATCAAACACGCGTCCCAGCTACGTCAGTTTATGTTTCTTTCGATATGTTAAATATTTTAACTATGAATTTATTTCTTGTGATATTTTAAGACTACTAAACTTATTTATAACGCTTACTTAAAAACTTGAACCTTCGGGACTACGTTTACTAACAAACTAAACACATAACCCAAATCTCGACAAGTGTCCAAAAATCACAATATGATTCCTCTCCTATGATCCATTTGACCCCCCCCCTATTTGCAGACACACTAGCACAATTTTTAGATCCTATTAGTCCTTATAAAATTGTCTCCATTCCTTCCTTTTATCACACAATACTAGAAATACCATTAATTCAACACATTAAACAAAACTCTCTCTCTTTTCCTCTCTTTTTCTTGGGTCGGACGAGCATAACCACACATAAAAACCATACATTTTTCATCTTGTTTCAAGAACATGGAAGCTTAAATATACGCGGGTTAAGTTCTAAGTGATTGTTTGGGTAAATAAACAACGTTTGAGTTGTTTGGTTAGCTTTTATCTCCTCCTAAAACCCTCTTTTTTGTATGTAATCATTTCTTAATAATTATATAAACATTAGTTGTACAAACATTTTTCTAAAAATCTAAGCTTTAAAGGTTACAAAAATCATAAAAGGTATGTTTTTGGTTCGAAAATAATAAAAAGAAAACATAAGAAAAGTATCATTGTAATATTATGGTTGTGTCGGCTTATTAATAAGCACACGAGTGCTTATTTGGGCTTATAGTAGTCTCAACATAAAAGAAAAACAAAAGAAAAAGTATTTTGGTCTGTTTCAAACTTTCGGGTTATTTTCTAGTTTATTTCGTGGCTTATTATTGGGAATAAATCTTCACAAGTTAGTACTTCTAGTCCAAGAACTTAATACTGCTCAGAATATAACTACCAGTATTAACTAGGTTAGTACTGCCAGAAGAAAGTTAGTACTGACAGTACTAAACTTAGTACTGCTGGAAGACTTTGTACTACTGCATGAAGATTACAACTGTCAAAAAATGATAAAGACGTGTGAAGTGATATGTATTAACTTATTGTGTATATCTTATATAATTAGAAGATACGTAGATATCTTATTCATGGTTTAGAGATTTGTATCTTGTAATGATTCTTTGTGTAATAAAGGAGGATCCTAGGTTTTGGTTGAAAAAAACATCTCGATGACATTTTTAGCTTCAAGGTGGTAAACCCTAGTACTAGACAGAGTACTCGTATTAATGTCATAATAATTTGATGCTTTTTTGGTATATTCATTGTTCATTCTACTGCATCACAGTTTACTTTTACATCATATTCTTATACGTAATAAACGAGTAGATTACGCCATTCTCTTTGTAGCAACAAAGTTTCTTAGCATAGTTGCCTTGTATCTATTCAATACTAATAACCCTTTAACAAAGTTTTGCAAGGATCTAGTTGGGGATTAACAAGTGTGTAGCAGAGATTGTGTCTGACAACTTTGATCTAGAAGTTATAGAATTTGAATCTGCACAGAGTAATACTACTGCTAAGCTACCCATACTCAAACTTGGTGAGTATGAGATGTGGGTGATTAGAATCAAGCAATACTTCCATGTACAAAACTATGCTCTATAGGAGGTCATAGAGAATGGTAACTCATGCGTATCTGTACCACAAACAGCACAAGAGAATGGTACTTCTGTTACAAAGATGTCAGTACTTGTAACTGCTGAAGAAAAGACCAACAAGAAGAATGATGTGAAGGCAAGAAGCTTGCTACTCATGGCTCTTCCTAATAAACATCAACTTACTTTCAGTCAGTACAATGATGCTAAAACAATGTTTACTTCTATCGAAACATGATTTGGAGGTAATGAAGCCACTAAGAAAACACAGAAGACACTTTTGAAGCAACAATATAAAAATTTTAGTGCATCAAGCACAGAGTCTCTTGACTTCTTCTGTAAGTGCTTAGAAGATTGTTTGTATGCTGCTATCATTGGGGAGTAGTCATCACTCAAGAAGACTTAAATTCAAATTTTTTGACAAGATTGCCCCCTGAGTTGAATACTCATGTTGTAGTCTGGATGAATAAGGCTGAAATTGAAACAATAAGCATTGATGATTTGTACAACAACTTCAAAATTATTGAACAAAGTGTAAAGAAATCTATTGGTGCAAGTAGTAGTGCTCAAAACTTAGCATTTATGACTGCTCCAAGCACTAGCAGTACTAATGATGTTAATACTACTAAACTTGCATATGAAGTTAGTACTGTTAGCCCTATTGGTAACACTGTTATTCCTCAAGTTAGTACTGCTAGCTTCAGTGATAATGTTGTATATGCTTTCATGGTTGAGAATCCTAATGGTTCTAATCTCCTACAGCAGGACTTAGAGCAAATTCATAAAGATGGTCTGGAAGCAATGGATTTGAAGTGGTAGTTCTCTCTGCTAAATATGAGCGCAAAGAGGTACTATCAGAGGACAGGCAAGAAAATTTTCATTAATGCTAATGATACTGCTAGGGATGATAAATTCAAGGTAGAGTGTTTCAAGTGTTACAAGATAGGACACTTTGTCAGGGAGTGTAGAGCACCAAGGAACAAAGAGGGTCAGTTTATGAAGCATGGAAACAATGAAGACACGTCTTCAAAGGCAATGTTGGCTATAGATGGTGTAGGTTTTGACTGGAGTGACATGGCAACAAGACATGTTCAGACATACATGGCTCTAATGGCATTTTCAGACCCTCTTGAGGCTACTACTATGATAAAACTTGATCTAAAAACTTGTCTGGAAAAACTATGATAACTATTAAGAAAACAGTGTGTGATTTTAATTGTTAGTTAATCAAACTGAATTCAGCAGGCTACTTATTAAAGAGGGTTTTGAAACTGTAGAAGAACATCTTTCAGAATAGGAAGAATGAGGTTCTTTTTTAGTGAAGACAGTTGCAGAAAAAAAAAAAAACAAAAATTCTTTAAAAGGGGAAGTAGCTGCCAAAGATTATGATAATAAACTGTACTTAAAAAGTGAGTTGAAAAAGTTAAGCAAGAAAAAAAAGGCATTGAATTTAAAATTGAGAAATTTGATAAAGCCTCAAAAGACCTAGACAAGTTGTTAGGGAGTCAGATAACTGACAAAAGTAAATAGGGTTTAGGGTATAATGTTATTCCTCCACCCCTTCCTTTAATCTATAATCAACTTATAAGCTTGATTTGTTTATTTTGAGTCTTTGAATTCAACAGTACCTTGAATTCAAAAAGTTTTGGTTATGAGGATAGTAATCAGAGTCTAATATTGTTCTATAATGAAAAATCAGTTGCTTCTAAGGAAAATTCTGATGACTTTGGTAAAAGAACAAGTATCAAAAGACACAAGTAGCTTTGTTGAGTCTCCACTTAATGTTGATAAAGAAACTATTTTTCTTGATAAAAAGATAAAGATTGTCAAACCTAAAAATCATGAAAACCCAATTAAAAAGTCAGTTAGGTATGCTGAGATGTATAGATCACAAAGCCTAGAGGGAATCAAAGAAACTAGAATGGACAAAAGTCCAATCAACTAGGAAGTGATTTTGTGATGTATAATAAAGCTTGCTTCATTTGTGGGAGTTGTGTAATGTGCCAGGCTAATAACTGTAAATACCAATTCAAAGGGAAAGGATGGTATTATGGGATAATTATATTAGGGGTGAACTACAACTATACTACCAACAAGGCTTACCCTAATGCTCAAAGGAACATGGTTCCAAGAGCAGTTTTAATGAAAACTGGCCTAAAACCATTTAATACTGCCAGGACAGTTAATACTGCTCATCCCAAATCTATAGTTTTTAGTGCTAAACCAATGTCACGTTTTTCAAAATTAGCATAATCAACTGTAAGAAGGCCCTTTCAATCAAAAACATTATTATCTAACAAAAGGTTTACCCAAATAAATAATACTGCCAAGGCAAGAGTAGTTAATACTGCTAGGCCAAAAGCAGTTAATACTGCTAGGCCACATTCAGCAGTTGTTAATGCTGTTAGGGTTAATCAAGCAAATGCTGTAAAGGCCTTAGCATGTTAGGTTTAGAGACCTACCAAACTTGATAGTGCATCAATCACCTTAAAGAAACACAACTACATTGATGCACGAGGCAGATCCAAGTCAGTAATGGCTTGGGTCCCTAAAGGAAACTAATTTCCTTACTTTTATGTGCAGGGCAAGCCACAACAAGATGATACAGGATTTATTGACAATGGATGCTCAAGGCACATGACTGGGAACATAGCTTATCTCTTAGATTTCAAGGAATTTGATGGAGGTTATGTTACATTTGGGGGAGGAGCACATGGTGGTAGAATTTCTGGTAAAGGAACACTTAAAACTGACAGCCTTGATTTTAAAGATGTATACTTTGTCAATGAGTTAAAATTCAACCTTTTTAGTGTCTTACAGATGTGTGACAAAAAGAACTATGTCCTTTTTATTGACACTAAATGTCTTGTTCTTATTCTACCTATTTTTTAAGTTTGTTGTTGAGAAAGTCAGGATATTCTTAAAAATTCTAACAAAGGGAAACAATATGTACAGTTTTGATATGAAGAACATTGTTCCTAAAGAGAGTTTAACTTGTCTTGTTACAAAGGCTACATTAGATCAATCAATGCTCTGGCATAGGAGGCTTGGTCATATTAATTTTAAGAACATAAATAAGCTTGTTAAGGATAATCTTGTATAGTCTTGCCTACTAAAATGTTTGATATGACCAAACCTGTGCATGCTTGTATGAAAAGGAATCAAGCAACAACAGAGTTTCTTGTAAGTTTAAAAGTTCTGCAATTCTAATTACTAAGCTTTGTTTTTGCTTCATTCGATTTGTTTGGTCCGACCTTTGTTGAATAGTTTAATGATAAGAAGATATGGCCTTAGCATTCACTGTGATTATAGCAGGTTTACTTTGGGTTTTCTTTTTAAACAACTAAGGATGAAACCACGTGACGATTTCTTAAAGAACTTGTATCAAAGAAATGAAAAACCTAGTGGATAAGAAAAGCTGAAATTAATCAGAAGAGATAATGAACGAATTTAAGAATAAAGTTATGATGATTTTTGCAAGAGAAAAAAATGTATTAAGAGGGGGAAATACAGTATAGCTGGACGGCCTATTGCAAAAATGGTGTGGCTAAAAGGAGTGAATAGGACACTAATTGAGGCTTCTAGAATCAATGTTAGACTGTCTTATGTTATCTACCACATAAAAAATTTGGGCTGTTCGAAATAGGAGTTATTACTGATTGCTATCGATACAAGAATAAGGTCTTAGTAGTCACTGCCTCATAACAAGACACCCTTTTATGAACTTTTTTGAGGTTTTAAACCAGCTTTAAGCTTTTATGAGACATTTGGATGTCATGCTTACCATCTTTACTAATTTAGATTTAGGCAAGTTTGATGGCAAAAGTGATAAAGGTTTCTTTGTTTGATATTCCTTGAGTAGTAACGCTTTTAGGGTATACAACACAAGAACCAGGAGGGTAGAAGAAAACTTGCATATTGGGTTTTTAGAGAATAAGCCTATGATAGAAGAGAATGGTCCAAAGTGGTTGTTTGATATTGATTATCTAACCCAATCTATGAATTATATACCAGTAGTTGCAGGTACAATCTTAAATGAATCTGCAGGAACACAAGGAGAACTTAATGCAGGTACATCTGCTCAAAAAGAAGAAATCAGTCAAGATTGCATGTGATGCCAATTTGGAAAGATGCTTCATACTCTGATTCACCTTCCAAGGATGTTGGTAATGGTGAACCAAAATCTGCTTCTGATGATCAAAAGCAGGTTGAAGATGGTTCACATAATGAGAGTAATGAAGAAGATAAGTCTAAAGATAATAGCAGTCCTAAGAAAGTTAATGCTGCTGGACAACATGTTAATATTGCCAGTCTTAAAGTTAATACTGGTCATTTTAAACTTAATACTGTTGATCTATCAGTAAATACTGTTAGTTTAAATGATCAAGATAGCCCTAAAGATATGTTCAAATTAGGAGCTAGTCATACACTTGAGACCACTCATGTTGAGTTCTTCAGTGATGAAGATGAACCAGAAGTTGATTTGGGTAACATCACTAATTCCTATACAGTTCCAACCACTCCCAATACAAGAATCCATAAAGATCACCCAATTA
>BQNB010061453.1:8738-36487 GCA_026074375.1 Tanacetum coccineum | reverse complement strand
GGACTTAATACTGCTAGTAGTAATAGTTAGTACTGCTAGTTATAGTTAGTACTGTTAGTACAATGTTAGTACATTAGTGTTGCTTATGAGATATGTATGAGATAAATTAGGAATAGATATGTATGATCTCTGCATAATCTCCTAACGCATTTTGTAAGCCCATTAGGGTTTTCCTTAGTGTATAAAAGGAACCCTACGGCATAGTTAGACATATCTCTTTTTCATATACTTTCATAGTCGTCCAATTCATATAATAGTTAGAGTCTTTCATTGTAAGGCAAAACATATAGTTGTTTTATGGTTTGTTCAATATATTGAAAGCTTTGTGAAAGTTCTGTGTTCATTGTTTGATTGTTTCTTCTGAGTATATAAAGATTAATTCCATATAGTCTTTATATATACACCACAAGGTTTCTAATCTAATTGTTTAGATTTATCTAATCTAATAAAAGATCCATTCAATTAGAACCTACATATTTGCTTTAGAAATTTGATGACGACCTATGGGGTTTCATCCTTCGATCTCAAAAACTTAACCCAAGTAAACCGAGAATAATCATCAATGATGACTAAGATGTATTTCTTCCCATTAATTGTTGGCACTCGCATCGGTCCACATAAATCCATATGAAGGGTATTAAGAACTTCTAAGTTGGTGTTTTCGGTTTTGGGTTTTTGGGTATGCTTTTTGCTCTTTCCTAGTTGACATGCAGAGCAAAGATGATCTTTCTCAAACTTCAATCTAGGTAAACCTCTGACTAAGTCCTTTCTTGCAAGGTCATTGATGGTACCGAAGTTCAAGTGGTTTAAACGACGGTGCCATAACCATGATTTGTTCTTAAAGGCCTTAGACAACAGGCAAATGGGAGAGGACTTCATCATGTCTTCAACCGAGATAGTATACAAATTAGAATCGCGAGAACCTTTAATTAAATCAACACCATCCGTATCTCGAACATAAGATGAATGTTTCCTGAATGCAACTTCCAGATCAAAGTCGCAAAATTATCTGACAGAGAACAGATCATGTCCTAGTCCTTCCACATAGTATACCCTGGAGATTACACTATCACCAATAACATAATCTCCATAACCCATAATAGCAGCAAAGTGCTCATTCCCGAATCTAATTGTCCCGATGAACTTTTTCATGAAATTCCTGAGCCGTGAGCGATCCCCCGTCATATGTTTTGAGCAGCCTGAATCCAAATACCAAAGGACGATCTGTATGACTTGTAGTTGAAAACAGACGAAGATGGAGAGTTTGGATAGTTGGAACCCCAATTTTGGTTGGGTTCCTGTGGGTTAGCATAAGCAATAGCAGACACTAATTTGGATCCAGTGAGCCTAGTTAAAGGGCACTGTGCTCCTAAAGTAAATGTCCTTCCCGTGGGCATCCATTGATAACCTACAGTGGGAAGTATTTTGCCTGTTGGTTTCCAGACTTGCTTGACTTGCTTAGGTTTCCAAACTTGCTTAACTTTACGCATAACATTTTTAACAGAGGGGGATGCATTCACAGAGTGCAAATAGGTAACCACACACATATAATGATTTGCATAAATTAAGCATTTGTTACCTGTCTTGCAAGCAGTATGAGAATTCGAATTAATTACAGTACGCTTAGAGCTAATACTAGAATCAACACGATTCTTGGTTTTTAAATTAGACTTATTTATCCCAGGGTGTTCTTCTGCAATCTTCTTGTTGACACTCTTAGCCGGCAAGATCATATTTTTCTTGGTATTGCTCCTAGGCTGTGATCCGCTAGCATTAGTGCAACTGTTTAATCCTGTAGAAGGAGGCACAAGGATATTAGTCTTCTGAGTGTTCAGTTGCTCTACATGTTTGTGTGTGTTACTATTTGACGTTGCACATTGGACCTCAAAAGTGACTTGCTTTTTCTTAGTTAAAGGGGTATAAGCATACTTTTTATCTCATTGATTGAAGTCTTTTGGACAAGTGCCAATCACATATTCTAATAGTTCCTGAGAGTGTTTGGTGTAAAGGCAAGCATATGCAAGTGATCTATCTAACAGTCTTTAAACTTTGGCTTCCTCTACTATCTCGTGAATAGTTTCAACACTTTCCTTAAGATGCTTGAGATAATCTAGATGAACTTCCCTATTATTCCTATTGCGAAGGGAAATTGGTTCAACATCAATGGCATACTTACCCGGTGCAAGAACTCTTGGTTTTACAGGATTAGTAGTGACACATTGCATTTTATTATGTATTTGGACTTTCAGATTCTCATTTTTAGTTAACAGATCAATTGTCTGTTCGATATGCTTAGCACATATGTTCTTAATAGAATCATACAATTCCTTATAATGCTGCTTAATCTTTCCATTTTCTGCCCTAAAAAGCTCATTTTGTTCTTGAAGAGTGGTGACTTTTTCAGTTAATTAAGTGATTTGAAAATCTAAGGTCTTGAAATCAAGTGTACGGTCTGCTTCACTACGGGTCTCCTTTAGTTGAGAGATTTGCATTTTTAATTTTTTGATGACATTGTCCTTTCCTTGAAGGGAAGCTTTCATTTTTCCAATTATAAAGACTGAGTCAAAATCAGGAGTTTCTTTAGCGGGTGGAGGTGGGTTATTCCCAAAACTTTCTTTAAGGTTTTGATACTTTAGCTGCAGGTTTAAGTGATTTACCTCAAGATTGGAAAACCGGTTTACTAATTCATTATGATCATCTGTTTGAATCTTATCCCGTAATTTAGAAAGCTCTGCTTCAAGTTCCAGACAACGTGCTTGAACGACAGTGTGGGCATCATGCATTTCAGTAAATCTAGATACAGTAAGCTCAGAATTCGTTGTAATATAAAACACATCTTTGGACAAGCAGTCAGCAATTAAATTATCATTTGCAATAAGAAGGTTTTTCCTCTCAATCTCAGCATGCTTCCTATGGACAACGTTCTGGTCAACCTCAGCTTCCAACTCTTCAAAAATGTCTTTCATTTCTTTAATTTCTTTAGTTAGAGCCTTTTGAATGCCCTCAAAATGTTCTTTAAGTGTTTTGAAAAATGGAATGACCTCGGTGAGATAACATTCCTTGGTTTGTTCAAAACCCCTTTCCCCTTCAGTGAGCCCAGTAGGTGTAATTCTCTTTTTGCAGGTTTTTTCAAATTCCGAAAAAAGTTGTATAAGTGTAAAAATATTAATTTTTACTTGAATTTTTGTTGGAAGCACCCTGGAACAAGCGTTGCAGGTGTATTTGGTGGATACATCGTCAACGCTTTGATTGGTCATGAAGCTTTGGTCTGCTCCTTGAGAGCTTCTGCTTTCATCTCGATGAGATCGTTAGACCAAAATATCTGCTCGGGGGTCAATTGTTTCTGTTGTGTGAAAGTCGCTAAATAATTCTCTCTCGAGTAATCAGGTGGTGCAATCTTAACTCTCTTTTTCACACACTCTGGGTCTTTCATCTTGTCATTCATTTTCTCCCTAGTGATTTCAGCTATCTCTAGGGTATCCTCTGAGTTGTGCACTATGGCCGGGACATGATTGGTTTTGATAATTTCATGACCATTATATAGGGCAGGCTGAACTTGCTTTGCATGGGTGAGACATAAAGGGTTATTGTAGCCAATAGCTACCTTATTCTTTTCATCATAATAGGGCTTTGGTTTACACAACATGTGAACTGTTTGAAGAGACTGGCCTTGTTTGTATAATTTATCCTCGACCCTTTCTTTTAAAGCTTTCATGTCCAAAAATTCTTCAAGGTATTTATTTTCTTTCTGTTTAAAATCCTTTTTCAAAGACGTAACTTTTTCTACCATTGACTTGTTATGGTTAATGGTGGAGGAAAGTTGTAATTTTACAGAATGAAGTTCCTTTTTCAAATTTTCTTCCTTAATATTACGGTAGTGATAACTATTCTTAATTGTTCATCAATCTTTTGTTCTCTTTCCGTTAATTCAAACTTGGCCCGTCTTTCATACAGTTTAACTTGTTCTTTATATGTTGCAAGTTCAGCAGTCAATGATTTAGCAACTACATTGTTCTGTGTTATTACAGAGACATATTGAGCAGGAGGTTCATGCATATCATTTAATATCATCATATATGCATCATTTGGTACAAAAGATACATTATTTTGTACAACTAGTACTGTGTTGTCCTTTATGTACTGATCATACGGAATCATATTACTATCACTCGTATAATCAGCATGTGAGTCAACAACATAGTTTGGTTGTACATCGTCATAAATCTCGTGTATTTCATGACGTTCACAAACAGCATCATGATAATGATCATTATCGTGTACCTCAGATAGAACTTCCGAATCATAAGACGGACCGACTTCATCATAAACAGGATCCGCGGATGATAGATTTGCCATGAACATTTCTATGCAGTAGGAGCCTCATCAACATCAGAATCAAACGCATCACAGTCATCAGCTTGAAACACATTATCCACATTGAGTGCTAAGTCCTGAACTGGTTGCTCATCTACATCTTCATCAACAACGTTGTCTTGTCCACCTGCAATAAATAGTAACTGTTCTTCATCCAATGCCATCCCATTCTCATGAGCTTGCATCAGTAACATCTTATCTTTGAAGTATTCGGAGTTCTGTGGTCGCTTGAGCTGAGTGCAGTTCCTTGCTATGTGGCCTATACTGTTGCAGTTGTAGCACTTAACTTGCCTTGCTTGACCTGGATTAGCATTCCCAACTCTGTTCTGAGCTCCCTCATAACCAGCTGCACCTTCACCCCGTGCATTGTTACCTCGCCCTCTATTCTGTCAACCCTGAACATTCTGAACAACAACCCTGTCATCTTGAACTGTGGCTTGGCTCCTAAGATTTGATGAAGTTCTGAGTTGATTGTTTGTTTGAGGAAGATATGTTTTGTATGATTGGGTGAGTAGGGCAAGTGTGTTGGTTAAGTTCTCAATTAAGTTCTCCATTGGAGAGAGTCATGAATCAAGTTGAGAGTTGTCAGCAAAGTGCGGTGGAACATATGTGGATAATGGATTTGTAGATGATTGTGAATTGTACTGCTGATGTGAAACATTGGACATCAAGGCGAGAGGATCAACATTGGGTTGAGTGAATCATTCCAACATCATTTTGTTTTCATTGGCATGTGCCTCATGCTGCTTTAGATACGCATACAGTTGATCATAGTTGGAGTCCCTCAAACCTCTGTTGAGTTTCACTGCTGTTACAAATCTACCCCATTCTGGCAACATGTTATTAACAAACTTAGAATTCAACTGCATTCTGGACATGGTCATCTTGATGTTACGCATGTCGTTGATGAGTTTGGCAAACCGGACATAGTAATCATGAATAGTCTCTCCTTTGTGCTGACGAAAGTGTTCGAAGTCATCATACAGTTGTGATTCATGGTCTTCTTTTGTTAATTCCGAACCTTCCAGGAGCATCTTCACATTGTCCCATATGTCTTTTGCATCAGTGTAATGATTGATAAGAGAGTAGATATCTTTTGGCTACCCTTGAAGTAGGATGTTTGTTGCCCGAATGTCAACATTGTACCTATCATTATCTTTAGGTGACAGGTCAGAATAGATACGAGGTCGTTCTGGACCTAGATGTAAGGCACCTTCACTTCCTTCTGCAAGAGTTTCCCAAAATGTTCTCATCTGAAATGGTCCTTCATCAATTGACTTTAAGATGTTCACCACATTCTCTTTACCCCGACAATATAGTCGAATTCGTTGTTGCCAAGATGCAAAGTCAGTCCTATCAAGCATAGGTGGTCGGGTATCTGAACTGGCACATTGAATGTCTTCAGAAAGATTAGCCATCTTAATTGATTGTGAAATGATTAAGTTTATCGAACAATGATTAGTGATTGTATGTTAAAGGCGATGATTGTTTGTAGGATTAGGTGTTATGGTGTTTAACGTAATCAAGAAAATTTTGCCAGAGTTTCTTTCTACTAAAGCGCAATGATGGTCTTCAACAATAGGCAAAACGCAGGAGACAAATCTCAATTAGTTGGAGACAAAACGCAGAGATAAGTCCCTAATAAGACAAAATGCAGTACTGTTGTCCTTCACTAAATGACAAAACACAATGTACTTTTTCTGACAAAACGCAGGAGACAAAACACAGTCAAGAAATATGCCAGAGAGACAAAACGCAGTCAAGAAAATATGACTTTTTCCACCTAAAACACCTAAAAATCACCCTTTTGAACATTTTTGCTTGGTTTCTTTTGCACAACTTGATCCTAGAAGGCTATAACAACTCTGGACCTAGATGCAGATCTTGTGGCCTTTAAAAACAAGCAACACGTCACATCAAAACCTTGAGATCCTATATATCACGAGCCACCAGGCTCTGATACTAATTGTTAAAACCTAATTGTAGGCTTCATAGATCGTTTTGCCCATCTAGGATATCATAACATTGATCACGCAGCGGAATAACAATTAAGAACAAGGTTTTTATTCATAAACTATATCCCCAAGATCAAATGATCCTTGAGGCTAACTAATACACTATTCGACTATACTATCTAGATAACTAACTACTAATAAGCTAACTATTAGACTCTCATTGAAGAGATCTAACTATGATGGATGCAAAAACTATTCACCCTACCTCTCTTTATATACTAGAGAGGCTAGGGTTTATAAGAAAACCTAGCTTTGATATGAAGCTAACTTAATATTGCACATTAAGTCCTTGTTGTTTCATCTTTCTTCTTTTCTTCATATGTAGTTTTGTAATCATCAAATCTCAAAACCCAACACGCTGGAAGAGAGTTGACAACTCGCTAGCATGAAATTAAACTGACATAGTTCCTGTTCATAACTCGTTAATATAAAGATCTTCAAAAACCTGTACTCGCTAGTCTTCAACTTGCTAGTATCCAACTCGCTAGTCTTCCACTCGCTACCTGCAAGAAGGGTTAACTCGCTGCCTAACTCACTACCTGCACAAGACGACAACTCGCTGACACAGTACTTTTTGACACACAGTGTACTATGCTGACAACTCGCCAGTACAGTACCATAACTCGCTACGAAGATCTTCAAACAGTGACTTAACTCACTGGAATGAAAATTTTTGGTTTTTCACCTAAAAATCACCCTTTTGAACGTTTTTGCATGGTTTCTTTTGTACAACTTGGTACTAGAAGGCTATAACAACTATAAAAACATAAACTTTAACATCACAAATGTCAAGATCAAAGAAAACTAAGAACAAGACTATAAACCTTCAAAAACCAAACTTTTGATCAAAATTAACCAAGAAAATGCACATACAATCTAGCTAATCATCCCATGTGCTCTGATACCAATTGTAGGATATTGGAAATCATAACACAATCGAATGACTAGTGGATTAGCCAAGTTCTAGAGAGAGAAAGTGAGAGAGAACTTTCTAGTAAGAGAAAATGAACTTGTATTATGTAAATGACTAACCCACCTCTTCCATGGCATAGAAGGGGCATATATAGTAACAACAAAACCATCCTTAAGGCCTTTTAGTGGGCTTACATGCTGGGTTTAATACCCGGCCCATTACCGAATGTTATACATTAACTACTCAACTACGAGCAACATTAAACAGTAAAATACACAGGGTGACCGAGCCTTTTTCTAATATCTAACACTTCTAGACTAAGAGAAGTAGCATATCTTCAATATCACACAGATTAAGTCTTGGGAAGTGGCCTTCTTTGAACTTGTATAGCACATTATCATCTCTTCGAACGACAATCTCTTCCAAATACCCATAATCATACCACCTCATAACTTTAACACTGGTTACTGCAATAATTCTTCTTTTAGAGTAGACATCATGTGAAGATTTCTAGTAGCATGCGTATGCATAGAATCTTTGTTGTTTCATACCTCAGTGATATGTTCCCCAGACAGCATGTTTATTGTATGCTACTTTAACTGGACTCCATAATGTTGGAACTATGTCTTTTATGCCTTTAATATTGTCGTACTTAGCAGCCTTGGTTCTTGTTGTAGAAGTCAGATATTTGCTACTTAAACTTCCACCTTTTAGATACTCGAGATCGTTGTTGATGAAATAGTCAGTAGGAACTACTTGATGTCCTCAATCTTCAATCAACGGAAGTGGCTTTCTAAGATCAAACGAATATTCACGCCCTTCTAGATTATGCCAATCAAGTCAATCATTGACATCTTTGTAACACTCTTCGAAATGATATTCAAGTTCGGCGAAGCTTTTGCATGAGCCCTTGAGCAGATTGAAAGCAGGCCCTACTAAAATCTCTTGAGTCATATTGTCAATTTTAAGACGGTTCATGACATAAGCTGAGAAGTCAATAGGAGTGTCCATAAGCTCATTGAACATGTGAGGAGGTTGTCTTGCTTTTGCAATTGTGCTGATCCATTTATGAGGCGCTCGAGAGTCAATAGATTTTGATTTATTCCAAGCACGATCAGGAGTTGGAGGCTTGTCAGGTATCTGGAACCAATCATGCTTAGGAGCAGCCTCATTATCTGGTTGATCATCTAAATGACCAGACTCATTCCCTTGATCCTGTTGCATCTCTGTGTCTGTCGCTTCAAATTTTGGTTCCTTTGCTTGTGTAGATTTACCCAAAGATTTAGGCTGAGATTGGGTGCCTTTGGAAGAGCTAGATGACTTTAATTCCTTTAACTTTGAGCCTTTTGATGGTTCAACATCTTTGCATGACTTTCTTCTTTTTATCCCTCAGTCTGATCCAACAGAGGGGTCTTCATCCTTGTCTTGATCATCTCGTCCTCTTTTCAATGTAACAACATCAACATATGAGGTAATGATGTCCTTGTCCGAGTTGTATGCTTCAACCAATGCATTGTAGAGATTCTTTTGAATGTCTGATCTGTTTATCGATTTATTAGTCTTTATTTTGTCAATGGGAATCTTTTTCAATTCAAATTCTGACAATGAAGCTGCTACTGCGTAAGATGTCTGAGGTTGATTGGTTGATTAACACTTCAGCTCCCAGAGATTCTGTTACGTACTTCTCAATCTGTGGCATGATCTTGGAGACTTGAGCTTTCACCTGCTCCTTGATTATTGCCTTCATGGTTGAGTCTACTTGATTAAAGAATTCTTGATTCTCAGCTTCAGCTTCTTCTTTGAGCTTGTTTGATTATAGCCAGACAGCCACATCCACTGCTTCTTTCATCTTGGAAGCAAGGTACTGATCAACAATGCCTGGAATTAAGGAGACAACTTCAGCAAATTGACTTGTTTGGTTGAACTCAGACAATTTAGTTTCCAAGGCGGACACCCTTTGTTCAAACCGGAATAGGGACGCAAAGTTAGGAATTTCTGGCAAAGTTATAGTTGGATTAGTTGTTGTTGTTGTGGAATCTGGTGTTTGTTGTTGAGGAGTTGTTGTAAGATGTGAAGAAGGATTGACGGGAGGAGGTGAAGGAGGAACGGTTGAGGTGTTCATCAGGGAGGCAATCTCATTGACATCAGGACCGGTGTTATCAAGGTTTAGTAGCTTGCTTGTAAAATCAGATGAGACAGAAGAACTTTGCATGGTACCTTCAGTCTTATCATGGACAGTCGTAAGCGTTACGTGACCATCATCTTCTTCTTGTACAAACCCAGACTCGTGAGAAGCATTTTGTAGATCTTCTCTACCTTGTTCAGCATTAGTCATGTCAGTATCTTTGAGTCCTTGAGTGATGTTTAAATCTCCATACAACTCCTTTACGACATCATCATCTTCTTCTTCATACATCTTTTCTTCATCATCAGATTTGTCCTTCTTTGGAGTAAATACGTACTCCTCATCGTGTTCTTCTTCTTCATAGTATTTCAGAGTGAAAGAAGGATTCTCATCATTATCTGAATCAGTCTGTTCACTACCTTGTGCATCATTATCACCATCATCATTACCACCACTGTTATCATCATTACCACCATCATCATCTTTGTCATTAAAGTCGTCATTTTCATCTTTACTGTTACCCCAAGAATCATCATCATTGTGAGGAGAGTCTTCTTTAGACATATTGGGAACCCCTGGTTTCACACCAGTTCCTTTACTTGTATCTTTAGTCTTGCCGGTTTGCTCATCAGGAACCTCTGATTCAAAATCAGCTCCCTCACTTGAGCTGCTAGCCTGAAGCTTGTGAGTTTCTCGCTTGATTTTCCTTAGAGTTTTCTTTAGCTGAGCATCTTTAAGTAGTGCAGCATCGAAAAGTAACTCAATTCCCTTATCTCTATCAGTTTTAGCTAGTGCAATCTTCTTTGATACCGACTTATCAGGAGTATCTCTGATGACAACACCGGTTGATGGGGCAGTAGTGGCCTTTTTGGCAGGTCTCTTAACTCGCTTACCCTTCTGAGTAGGTTCTTTGGGAGAAGCCGAGACAGTCTTGAGTTTGGGAGAAGCAGGCTTCTTGAACTTCCTTGCCTTCTTAGGAGGAACCTTCCCAGTAGCATACTCAAGATATGTCTTGTAAGATGTATATAGCTTGATGTCGTCATTTATCATTCCATTAGGAATCAATGCTCCATATGACAATCTTCTGTTTTGGAAACAAACTTTAGGGCACCTAACAAACTATCATCATGAGCAGTGTGAAGATTTATTATGTTCCTCATAGAGATGGAATTGTCTTTGGAGATGAAATAATCAATGATGACTTTGGTGAATCTTGGATAGGGCATGTGCTCTTTTATTACTGAACTAATTTCTCTGTTGTTAGCTTGATACATAAAGTCTTCCTAGAGAAGAGCAACATAATCAACATTCTTTTGATTGTACATAGCCCACAAGACTTGAGCTCATGATTCCCTGAGTCTATCAAGTCCCGTTGATTTCCTAAAAATGCACCTGTTAATGACAGCAACAAATGTCCTCCAAGGCTGGTACATTTGATCAGTTCGAATGGTAGATAGCATGTCACACTTGCCAGAGTAACCAAGTTCCTTGATAAATGTGAGTAAATCTTCTTCTGAAGGAAGTTCCACAAAATCTTGGTCAGGGAGTCGGGGATAGATCTGAAGAATCTCACGGAATACTTCAGTGTCAACTCGGCACTTTTTCTTATCTAGCTTGAAGTCGTAAGCATCTGTTTTTCCAATCTTCTTGATGGTATTCCAAAATTGATGCATATAGATTTCAGGGACTTCAGCAGTGATCTGGAAAGCGAGATAGCAAGAAGATAGCTTGAGATCTTCTAATGTAACTTGATATGTTTCTTATTTCTGTGGCTTGGTGAAAGCAATTCTAGCATTGCATCTTTTAATCTTCAGCCTCTTCTCAGGAGCGACTAAAGAATTGTCAAGAGCAGCTTGTTGAGATGCAATGGGATTCATGTTTCTGCTGAGAAGATTCAAATACAGTTTATATGCAAGGCAATTTATAGACATTAGACAGGTAGAATTAACTATATATTATCAGGACACAAACCAGAAGGTCATCTTAAGGACAACAGACTAACAATTAGTCAAACATGTTCAATTTAGCAACTTTAATAAGATATCAGAAAGATTGAACCTAAAGTGAGTTATCAAGTTAAAACATTTAGGAAAGATCAATTTTCAATAACTTAGGTATAAATCACTGATTAAAACTGGTATAAAACACCGTCTAATATAGTGTATAAATCACCGTCTAGAGATATGAGTATAAATCACTGTCTAGAGTTTTGAGTATAAATCACCGTCTAGAGATATGAGTATAAATCGCCGTCTAGATTTTAAGTATAAATCGCCGTCTATTAGCCCATGTATAAATCTCCGTCTATTAGGATGTGTATAAATCTCCGTCTATTAGCTTGTGTATAAATCTCCGTCTTATCTGGATGTGTATAAATATCCTTCTATAGGCAGACACGTATAAAACGCCGTCTATAATTTTGAATTTGCACACATTCAATTTTTTTTGGCACTTATACAATCCTAACATGTACACATTGCATATATGAATGCATCCTAGAAAGTATAACACAAATCTTCCATAATATTTTCATTCATAGGCAAGAAAACGAGTATTGTGACACTCGTTTGAATCAAACATACAAAGTTAACATTCAAGACATGGATTTTTTCCTTTATAAGCATTCAAGAAAGGATATAGGAACTAATTAAACACAAACCCATCACAAATTACAAGTAATATCCAAATACCTAAATTTTCGCCATAAAAATCATGAAAATCAAGACCATATGATAAGCTTATACAAATCTGCTCTAGTCGAGCAACTTACACACCTTAAGGATCAAAATACCTCAACTAATTTAGGATAAGGACATACTTTGAGTTTTACTAACCCTAGACCAATTTCTAAGGATTCTGAGAAAACAATAAATATACAACCTAATTCCTTTTAAAGATAAGTAGCTTAGATGATAAGGAACATGTTTTTAGTTTACCTTAAAGCTTCAAATGGCCTGTTCTAGAGGGTGACGATTTTTAGGTGTGTGAGATGAGGGAAAATGTTTGAGTGTGTGTGAGTTAATGTGACGCGAAAGAGGAGGGATGGGGTTTTTAGGGGTGTTTGTGTACAAAGTTTAACCTTTTGATACAAATGCCCCCTAGAGTCTTATAACCTTTCAATTTTCCATACTAAGTTTTCTAAAGGCATTCCTAGTTTGACTAATAGCACATTGAGTCCCTATAGTTTATACTATAATGCTTAGATACTTAACTTTTGCTATTTAATCACTGAAGGCATAAACACATAACATTTAAGGTACAAATAAACTAAACTTAATTAGCTCCCCTTTAATTGTAAACCTGTTATAGTTTAAAACCTTTTTCCATAATCACAAACTGATTTTATGAAGAATAAATTATTTGACATTCTCTCCCCCTCAGACAATGACCCGTTTTCTATTTAAAGAGCTTTAGTCGTTGTTTGAGTGGTCAAATGCCTTAAAAAATCATTTTCTGAGGAATTTCTGAGATGATTATTTTATTTTTGAAAATCAACATCATAAAAAATAAGATTTCTCTTATTTTGACACATAAGCGCACTGAGACGTACACTTATGGAATATAGAAAGCACGGGTTGTGTTGCAAAGTAAACACAAGCCTTTGCATGGTCATAAAGTAGACCATGCCCGAGAATAAATTCCCGTTATTAGGTCAAGTTTTCTTTTTGAAATACTTGCCTTTAAGATGATGAACGGGTTGCTATCCGAAATAATAGCAAGCCATTTTTGGCATGTTTTGAAAACTTTTGAACTTCTGCTTGAACTTCATTTACAGCCTCGTATCGGTATTGAATGACATTTCTAAGGCCGTAAATGTTATCAATTTTTAGAAGACATGCCAGAGATACATATTTTAGATTTTTCTGATTTTTTAATTGTTTATTTTCTTTTTGAAAAATTTATATAGAAGAAAAATATTTTGTGTTTTTATGTTTTCTTATGTACATATAATACAAGATACGAGTTACCACCATCACTCGTCTGTTTCCTCTGCCAGACTTTTTAACGTTTCCGGAGACATGCTTCTCATACCGACCTTTTCGATCAAAAAGTTGAATCTTTTTCTTGGCAAAGGTTTGGTGAATATGTCAGCCAGTTGGTATTCAGTCCGGACAAGGTATAGCTTCACAATTCTATTTTCCACTTGCTCCTTAATGAAATGGTAGCGAACATCGATGTTCTTGGCTCGTGAGTGTTGAACATTGTTGCAGCATAGAGAAATAACACTCTTGTTATCACAGTACAGAGGAATCTTATTGAATGGAAAGCTATAATCTGTTAGCTGTGAACGCATCCATGAGATTTGAGCACAAAACCCAGATAAGGCAATATATTCAGCCTCTGTACTCGATATGGCAATGCACTTTTGCTTCTTTAACGACCAGCTAACAAGTTTGTCACCTAAGAACTGAGCGCTTCCAGATGTACTACGTCGCGTGGTCTGCTTCTGCATATGCTGTTAAAGACATACTGGTATCCTTCAAGTACCAGAGACCCATGTTAATGGTTCCTTTAAGGTATCTAAAGATCTATTTTACCGCTTGTAAGTGCTTTTCGGTAGGCTTTGCCTGATACTGAGCACATAAGTAGACTGCATGGATAAGGTTAGGTCTACTGGATGTAAGATACATAAGGGATCCAATCATGCCATGGTAAAGTGTAGCATCAACTTGTGTCCCATGTAGATCTTCATCCAGTTTACTTTTTTCTACCAAGGGTGTGTCGACAGAATCAGTAGATAGCATACCATATTTTTTAACAATTTCAGAAGCATATTTAAATTGGTTTATAAAGATGCCTCTAGGACTTTGAGAAATTTGTAATCTTAAAAAGAATGACATTTTCCCCATCATTGACATCTTAAACTTAGTGGTCATCTGATTAGCAAACTCATTACACATGGCAGTATTAGTGGATGCAAATATTATATCGTCAACATAAATTTGTACCAGTAATAAGTCATTCCTAGCTTGCCGTGTGAAAAGTGTTGGATCAACTACACCTTCGGAGAAATGTTGTGAGATTTGGAAGCTTAACAGCATGTCATACTATGCACGTGGTGCTTGTTGAGACCATAAAGAGCCTTTTTTAGCTTGTACACATGCGATGGGTTGTCCTGATCAACAAATCCTTCTAGTTAAGAAACGTAGACCTCTTCTTTAAGCTCGCTATTTAAGAATGCCGTTTTGACATCCATTTGAAAAATCATCATATTCTTGTGAGCGGCATTTGCTATGAAGATACGGATGGCCTTAATTCTAGCAACTGGTGCAAATGATTCCTCGAAATCGATTCCCTCTTCTTGCCTGAATCCTTGAGCAACTAGTCTAGCATTATTCATTAGTACCCACCAAATTCATCTGTTTTGACCTTATAAATCCATTTAAGTTTGATCAATAACACTTTATCTGGACACGGAACCAATTCCTAAACTTGTAGCCTTTCAAATTCATGAATTTCTTCTTGCATAGCATCGATCCATGATGGTTCGGTCATTGCTTGTTTGAAGTTCTTAGGTTCTACCGAAGTTAGGAAGGCATCAAAGTAACACCACATGGCGCCAGTTTGGAGTTGCTTTCTCGTAGAGACAGAACAAGAAGGATTGTCGATTACATTTTCTTTAGGATGATCCTTAGTCCATCTACCAAGGTGTTCAAATTGAGTGTGGTTTGTCTCACATTTGATGATGATCCTTGAGGAGTTGATTCTTCATGAGAAGATTCATTAAGTAGACCATCACAAAAGATTGGTGTTTTTGGTGATTCTTCAAAACCTTGAGAAATGATTGGAGATTGTTCTTGTTCTTGTGTTGATGGAGTACTTGATGATGGAGCATCCTGGTCAATGAAAGTTGACACAAGAGAATTGGCTAAATCCACAGCTCTTGGAGCAACTGCTTTTTGAACTTGAGAAACAACATTTGATGGAGGAGTGAAGTATTCATCGAACATAGGTTGAAACAAGTGATCCTAATCATCTCTGTTTGGTGGAATACAAGGCTGTTGAGAAACAGGGTTTGGAACGAGTCCTAAACTGGATGTTGCAGGAGTCATACATTGAAGCCCGGGTCCTGAACTGAATTGTTCAAAAGCCATTGCTGTCAGCTCATCAAATGTCACATGAATTGTTTCAATATTTTTTTGTCTTTTGTTGTAGATTCTGAACGCTTTCTTTACGGGCGCGTAACCAACGAAAATACCAATGTCAGCTTTTGCATCTAATTTACCCAGGTCGACACTTTCTTTGGTTAAATAACATAGTGCACCAAAGACATGAAAGAATGATAAATCTGGTTTCTTATCTTGCATAAGCTCATATGGAGTTTTGTTGTATCGACGACGGATTATTAAACGGTTTTAGGTGTAACAGGCTGTATTGATTGCTTCGGCGCATTAAAATAATAGAGCTTTAGAAAATATTAACATAGTACGAACAGCTTCTACAAGAGTTCAGTTTCGCCTTTCGACAATGCCGTTTTGCTGAGGAGTGCATGCAACAGATGTTTGGTGTGAGATGCCAACATTTTCATAGAATTCAAAAAGTGTCTGATTGACAAATTCGGTTCCATTATCTGTTCGAACATTACGGACAGTGGCATTCAAACGAACTTGTATATTTTTGATGCATTTAATGATTGCCTCAGGAGCTTCATCTTTTGTCCTCAAAAATATAACCCAAGTAAATCTTGAGTAATCGTTGACAATCACTAAGATATACCTTTTTCCATTGATACTCGCCATACGCATCGGGCCACACAAATCTATATGCAAAAGATATAGCTTCTCTTGGTTAATGTCTTCAGCTTTGGGTTGATGGGAGGATTTCTTGCTCTTTCCTAACGCACATGCTGAACATAAATGATCTTTCTGAAATTGAAGTCTTGTAATGCCTCGTGCAAGACCGTCTTTAGCTAGCTTGTTAATAGTACCGAACTTGAGATGTGATAACCGACGGTGCCATAACCAGCTCTTAGTCTTTGACGCTTTAGATAGAAGACAGATCGGAGATGTTTTAAGCATGTCATCAAGAGAAATTGTGTACAAATTTATGTCACGTGATCCGAAAAGTAGATCAACACCTTCTAAATTACGAATAAAACAAGTGTTTTTCCGAAATGCGACTTTAAGATCCCCGTCGCAAAATTAACCAACAGAAAACAAATTATGTCCAAGCCCCTCGACGTAATATACCCTTGAGATAGTCACGTTTCCCAGCTAATAGTCACCATACCTCATAATTCTTACAATATAGTCATTCCTGAATCTAACTGTACCCAGAAATTTACTAACAAAGTTCATGAGCTGAGAGCGATTCCTTGTCATGTGTTTTGAACATCCAGAGTCCAGATACCAGAGAACAATCTGGATAACCTGTCATGACAGAAGAAGAAGACGATGGAATATCTGTAGCATTGGATCCCCAAGTATGATTAGGTTTCGAGTGGTTAGCATTCTTAGATTCTACAATCTTAACTTTTTTACTCGAACCTATATTTTTAACATTTTGAGTTTCCTGTTATAGACTTTAAGCTCTGGTTTTTAAGATTCAACTGAGTGGGAAGTGGTTGTCTTAGGAGGCACTACGTTAGCTGAAGTGATCCTAGTTAAAGGGCATGAATTACCAACTATAGTGAAAATTCTGCATGTTGGTTTCCACTTAAATCCTACTTCAGTGAATACATGACCTATATGTTTCCAAATATTTTATTTTTTATGTTTTTTAGTAGATTTAGCACGGCTATTCATAGTTTTCACAAAATCAAGAGTACACTTATCATGAACATCATCAAACAAAGATTTCTTACAAGTAGCACAATTAAGATCAGAATTCGCATTTAACTTTGAATGCTTAACATTATCATCACAAATAGGTTCAACAACACAATTCTTTTTATTAACTTTTCTAAGTTAGGCTTCTACTTTATTCTTCATGTTCCTAATTGGTGTTTGCGAGATCCTATCATTCCTTTTATTGCCAGTAGGCTTTGATCCGCATTTACTAGTAGAACACTTCAATCCTGTAGAAGACAACACAAGTGTGTTAGAATCGGATGTTTTTGATGACTCTACCTATTTACTATTGCTTGAGGATGTGAGAGGTTCAATAAACCTAACTTTCTTGACCTTGTTGTTTAGTATGACAACAACCTTTTTCTCATTAAGTTTAATCGCATCAGGCCAAGTATCTCGAACATATACAAGTAACTCTTGAATTTGTTGGGTAAGCTTATATGCAAAGTCTAACTCTTTATCTAAAGGTTGTTTTTCTTTAGCTTATTCGACTATTCCTTGAAGAATATCAGCTTGTTCCTGAGTATACTTAAGGTATTCTAAGTGAGCTTCCCTATTTTGCAATAACCTATGAGCCAAAGGTTCTAAATCTAGCTTGAACATTCCTGGAACCATAGTGTTGGCAGATGGTATTTGTGCAACAATATCAATAATCTCTTTTCCTTTTATTTTTTGATTGTTTTTCAATGACGTTATCACAAAAACATTATCTTGAATTTAAGCTTTTAAGTCCTCATTCTCTGCAGATTTTATGTTTAGTTTATCAATTAAAGAGTCACTCGGTTCTTTAGAACGAACACGTGTCTTTTTAATTGAGTCAAGCTGCTCTTTAAAAACCTGTTTAACATGATTAATTTCATTACAAAGATGCTCGTTTTCCGAAAGCAATCTTGCCACACTATTCTTTAGATCCACATTTTTTGGTCTCTAATTCACAATAATCTTACTTAACATTCTCATCCTTAGACTTTTCTCTCATTGATTTTATCATGTCCTTCAACTTACAAATGGTACTGTCTTTGTCTTGAAGTTGAGCTTTCAAATCATTATATGCAGAAAATTCTGGAATTTTAAGAGCATTTTGAATATCACAAGATTCACGTTCTTGAAAAATTTCTTGATTGAGTTGTATAGAGCATTCAAGATAAATACAATGTTTTTCAAGTTGTGAGTGACGTTTTAAAAGATCATTAAACGTATTTTGTGATTTCAAAAGCTCGGCCTCAAGATTACAAGTTTCTTTTCTCTTTCCATCCATATTTACAGATTCACCAATCAAAGACATAGAATTCATCACAGTTAAAAGAACTTCTTGAGACATGATTTGTTGCAAGAGTTGATCATTTTCCAAAAGTAATTCTTTCTTAGTAATTGTCAAACATTGCTTGTTGACTGAAAACTGTTGAACATCAGCGTCTATTTGGTTAAAAACTGTCTATACTTCCATTATTTCATTTAGAAGATCTCTATCAAACACATTGAAGATGTCTTTTAAAGATTTTAGAAATGGAATAATTTCATTGTTAAAAACAACTTTTGTATGTTCAAACCCCCATTCACCTTCTGTACGAGCATCAGGTGTAGTCCTTATCTTCACCACATTGTCAAATCTGGCAAGGTGAAATTTAAGCTTTTTAAGGCTTTCATTCACCAAGCTAACCTTAGGAAGTTCCTTAGGTGGTTCTATTTTGACAGGGGATGCATCAGAAGGTTTACTGGTAGGATTGGATATACGCAACCATAACGCTTGTTCAACATCCATTTCTTGTTGTGGAGTAAAACGTTTCCCAAAATCTTCAGAAAGTCTATTTAATTTTTCATAATCAATAGGTTTATGAGAAATGTTTTTATTAATAATCTCTAGATCCTTTGCTTTTTCAGACATTTTTGATCGACTCTTTTCTTCCAAAATCAATGTTTCCTCATCATCAATCACAGGTATAGCAACATGTTTATCAAATGAGCTTTCCTAAGATAAAACGGATTTTGATAACCTAGAGCTTGTTTGTGTATGTTATCATAAAAGGCATGGGGCTTAGTTAACATGCGCATTGTTTGAGCAGATTGACCCACTTTAAAAAGAATATTATCAAGTTACTTTATCTTTTTTTCTAAATCAATTTCGTTTTCCATATATTTATCTTCCTTTTTCTTTGGAATCACTTTTGAAAACTGTGAATGTTTCCAATAAACATTCCTTTTCTTTGATTTGTTTAGAAAGATTTTGCTCAAGTGAGTCAACTTGTTCTTTTAGTGCAAGCTTCTCCCAAATCATATTATCCATCTGAGAATCAATCATTTTTTTATGACTGCTTAAATCAATATTAAGACGTTGTTCAAATGTTTTTACTCGTTATTTGTATCTCTCTAGCTCAGCGGTTACTAATTTATTATTCTGTTCCTTATTAGCCATTTCCTAATTATTTACATGATTAATCATTTGTTCTGACATTTGTTCTATCACAGATAAAATCATTGAATCTTGTTGTGCTTGCAAATGAGTATCTTGAACATTTGCCTGTTGCATTTCTTCCAAATATTGAGAGTACGGAATAATATTGCTATCACTATGTATCTCATTATCTAAAACATCCACAGCTGGTGTTTGTTCAAAATCCTGCATGGCATGCACACTTTGATTTTCCATATCATTAAGATAGGTTTCAGAATGAGGTACCTCTGAGATAACGTCAGAACCATAGTTGAAAATGTTGGCCATGAGAACCGCTTGTGCATTCGAGATATCATCACAGTCAGAATCATACATATCAAGATCCTCAGTCTGAAAAGCAGCATTGTTTGGAATAATTGTCTGAACAGCTTGACCATCTGGAACCCCTGGATGTGCAAGAAATGCGAGTTGCTCTTCATCCAAGATTTGTCCATGTAACACCCCCAAATTGGGTCGTAGTGGAATTATGTCCAGGAGTGTTACTTCATAAGTACATTGCACAAGTTATGAGAGAACGACCTCTAAATGAGTCATTTGAAAAGTAATCTCGTTGATTTAACCAAAATCTGAATTTGTTATAATGTTGGTCCCAAAGTTTGCATCAATAATGTAAGACTGAAATAATACAACAAGATTTGTTTGTAGAAATCCATGAATGTAGTCTTGTATAGTCTAAACTCCAATGCACATCATGTATGTCAAACATCTAATTCACCTGAGAAAAACATGCTTAAAAGTGTCAACATAAAGTTGGTGAGTTCATAGATTTTTGTAAGTACAAAAGTTGGATCAAAGATTATAAAGAGTATATGACCATTTCAATCATTATAATAGTTACCAAAATTGTATGCATAAATGTTGAAATCAAAGATGTGTATGACTATTGTATCCCATACGATAGTCACAAAAAGTTGAGTATAGTTGGAACAAAGCGGTTGTAAAGTATGCATGACCATTGTATCCAATACATTAGTCACCATGTGTGATTACGATTTCACCCCTAAGTTCATGAAAGTGCAACGTAGACTTATATGTATGCCACTTTATTCAAGGCACAATAAGAGTTCATGAGTATGAAGTTGTTGGCCCTGTAGACACCAATCCAATCGTGCTTCGACATGGTATAACGTTCGTTTGTCCAGTGATAGCTAATCACCCGAACAAAGATTGCCAATCCCGAATAGATCTATTTTATAACATTCGCGCTCACCCTACAAGTGATTTACAGTTCATGTAACCTAAGCTAATCCGTAATCATTCGAGTAAAAGTAAAGTTGTTGCGTCCATAAGTAAAACAAATATTGTATCTCACCGTGAGATATGAAAATGTGTTTGTAAGCAATCATGTAATGAGTTTGTAACATTCATGTATCTGAGTATATAAATGAGTTACGAGATCAAGTATGCAATCAAGTATGTAAAAGAGATTGTAAAAGATATAGGTAAACAAGTTGTAATGCGCATGTATTCTCCACCGAGGTTTGTAAAGTAATATAAAACAATGAAAGAGGGGATATACACTCACCTTGAGTGAGCGAATCGATAATGTAAATCACAAACAGAAAATGCGTCACGAATACATCCGAATGCAACCTAATTAATTATAGGTCGTATGAGTACTAAGTACTTTGAGTAACTAATACCGTATAAAATTCTATATAGATACATCACCATCTAATTGTATTTGTGAAATCATGTTTATAAAGTTAAAACGTTATAAATATTTCTTTAGTAAAAATGGCGTAACTTTATCGTTTTAAGTCTGTTTCTTACGTTTCTTATGTCCACGATTTCGTATTAAGAAGAGTTATCAAAATATTACATTTTCATATTTTAAGTCCTTTGGTGAACAGTAATTTTTACTGTTCATGCACTTTTATAAATTTAACTATCGTAAACTCGTAAACGTCGTATCTTATTCGTTTTAACTCTGATTTTAGTGATTCTTTCGAGCACGTCTTCGTAATTAAAAGTTTTATCTAACTAATGTATTTTCCAAAATGTATTTGAGATGAATAATGATTTTTACTGTTCATAGTTTATATATTTATTTTTATAAACTTATTTATTATGGTAAACGTGAAAAAGTCCATAACTCCTTCGTTATTGATCAAAAAATTATGGTTCTTAATGTTTTAGAATTCTAAACATTTGTACTTTCTGAGAAAAATAACCAATTATTTATATCAGAGGTGAATTATAATAAGTTTTTATAAAATTTCTTTTAAAAAAGCGTTTATTATCGTATAACTTGCAAATGCCGTATCTCCTTCGTTATAAATCGGTTTTTCTATTTCTTTACATACCTACGATCCTTGTAACATGTAGTATTTTATAAAAACATAAAATATTTACTTTAATTTGGAATTGAAAACAGATTGTTTGAATCATTTTGTTAAAGTGTGTTTAAAACTTGATTTTATAAGTTTGTAGTTTAGTAAGTTTGTTACAAGTCCTCTGCAACTATTTATATCACATTTCTCATATATTTAAGTTCCTTAGTCCATCATTTTTCTAAGTGTGTCCATGATAACAAGTCGTTGTATTCCATTTACTTATAAACTTAATAAGTAACTTTTTAAACCATTAACTTATTTATACTTTATATAAATTAACCAACACGCATATAATATATATACTTCCATTCTCACATGTTCTTAACATTAATATAGCATATGAAAAAGTTTATCAAACCATGAACAAATGCAAAAATCCATTTTACATGTTAATAATATTCCTAGATGGTGATTTACTATTTAAACATTATATATACATAAAATCACAAATGTAAAGAGTTTAGGTTTTTAGATAACCTTAATATGATGTAAGGTGATGAACAACAAGATCTAAACCCTAGTTTAGATACTAAACCCAAGCTTCCAAGACTTAAAAAACCCAAAATTCTAAATGAAACCCTAATCCTAAACCTTTCTTGATTAACCCTTGTAAATGCTTAACTAAACCTTCAAACCTTCTTGGTATATCTTAGATATGTTGCTAGAACACTTGTATATGTGGTAAATAAAATTGTATGGGTGGTGTATATGTGTTTGTAGTGAGCCGTGGGTGGGAGAGACCAAAGAGAGAAAATAGTGAAGTTTTTCTAGTAAAAATAAAGTGTGTGAGATATCTATCAGTTTTGCACTCCTTTTATACTACTAGGACTAGTCCAAGACCACTTGTAGAAAGTCTAAGACACAATGAGGGTTTTAAGGAAAGTCTTGGTCAAGACTAGTTGAAAGTCCTTAAGGTTTAATGAGTTGAGATTGTACAAGTTATAAGTTGGTGATTTGTGTGCTTCATGTCCCCTTGGGATCACTTTTTCACCAAAAATTAGGGAGGGGGAGGGGTACTAGATGAGTTTTGTTATCTTGTATAAAAATCTTGCATTATTTGAAGTATAAGTCATATATATTAAGTATAGATGCGTAACCTTGTAAAGTGTATGTTCTAGTTATTTATTTTACGTACAATTTGACTAACAATGTTAACATGGGTGAATTTATACAAAACTTTGGGTATTTGGTATAATAATGGGTATTTGTGGAAGCGTAGAAAAGTTTTGGTGGTTCCGGGAATGCCTAAACGTATTTTATCGCGAAACGTAAACACTTTACGTAACTAATAAAAATAAAATGTGCAAAGTTAATAATTATCCTCTAAATAATTATCTAACACTTGCTTGACGTAAACATTTAATTGTTTGATTCCCGTTTACGTTGAATGATAATTTTTAGCTTACGCGATTTAACTTAACGATTAAAATTAAAAGCAAAAGCGTACAAGACTAAAAATAAATAGTGGATTAAATGACGTCGTAAAATGACCAAAAAATATGGATTGTTACAGTCTCCTCCTGTTAAAAGAATTTTGTCCCGAAATTCAGTTTGAGTTTCCTTCCGGAGTGGTGTTAATGAAGAGGTGTGGGTATTTTTTTATATACATGAACAGTAACCCCAACGGCTATGAACAGTAACCCCAACGGTTACTTCCTCCTTTTAAATACCAAATTTTTATCCTCCATTTCTCCATACAACACTATATCTTTCACTTAAATTTTCTGTTATCCAATCCTCAAAAATGTTGCACATCATTACACTTTTCGCGATGGCGAGCACGATAGCACTCGGCATTTATCTTGCCTATGTCCCATACGAAGAAGATTTTTAGTATCTAGCCTTTATTCTCGTGATTCTTGCACCGATCATCGTCCTCGCTATTGGCGTGGATCTACTTTGGAAGAAATAGATATCATTGCTAGGGGAGGGTTGTAATAAAACTTGTATTTCCTTTATGTTCTTATGTAATCTTATTTCTAAGATAATAAACAGATGTTGTGGCAAAAAATCTATTTGTTATTTTTTCATGTCTTTCGAATATTTCGTTACCATGCTTAGTAACTCGTTTGTATTCCCCTTCTAAATTGCTTTACTTGAGCGTTCAAAATTAGTGAAGTTGGTTTAATATTTATTGTTGGGACCAAGGCTCGGCTTCTAGTGGGCTTATTCGTTCCCTTCTGCTTAGCGCGTCAGTTATAACATTTCTCTTAGGGTGATAACGAATTTATATCTATGGTGGTGTCGTAACTACTAAGTTCTATGGTATTACGTAGACTTTGAAAATGGTGTATTGGTATATTCCATACTGGCGAGTAAACTTGTTAATGGATCATCCTAGGGTGACTAGGGATGCGTCTTGACTTTTAGACATAGGATTTTGTATAAAATGATGTTGACTTTATATGGTATGTCGGTGTAAGAGTTTACTTAGTTATTATGATTATTAGTTTGGTTCCTCATGATAAATACATTTTATGAATACGCACACAAAACTTGATATAAATAGAAAATTGTTTCTTGGTGAGAAATTTTAAGGTGACTACTCTCAGCATGGGCATGGTTCTTCCTAAATTATACATAGGTGATCAGGCCATGTATAATTGAGGACTAACGATGCGATGCTCATTTTCATCAAAATTGTGTTATAATTTCATAATAATTGTGGGAGTGATTTGTAAAAAAAATATAGAGAGTTAAAGTAGAATTGACGTTTTCATAATACGTTAATTTGATAGATGCTTGAAATCATTCAGTACACTAAAAATTTAATAGAAATCCAATGAGAACTCCTAAGGAGATAAAGTCTAAGATAGCTCCAACTTAGGGTTCACTAGGCAAAGCAAGACAACTTTCTCTTTTAAGCTTCGATCTCATCTTCAATTTTGTTAGGGTCTTGATCGGTTTCTCCTCCTCCTAAGGCATACACCATTCCACGTGCTTCAGTACCTTCAGCTTGGTTTTCATGGTTTCGGTTCTTTAATTACGGGAAATCACTCTTGTAGTGCCCTTGATTCCCATATTCATACCAAGTGAGGTTTCTTTGATTGTTAGTAGCAGCATGACTCCTACAGTCTCGGGTCAAGTGGCCAACTCTCTTGCAGTTTGCGCACTTTACAGTGCACTGCCCATTGTGATGAAACTTGCACTTGTTGCACAATGGTAGTGTTTCAGCATACTCCTTCCTTTCACCAGACCTAGCGGTATAAGCTATAGTCACACCTTACTTCTTGGGAGGTTGTTGTTGAGCTTGGTTGTTGTTATCGATTTTCCACTTATTCTCTGCTTGACGTTCAGCAAGTATGCTGATCTTTTTATCCATCAATTCAATTGCATCTTGCATTGTCTTAGGCTTAGATGCCATTACACTTCTGTGAATCATGTCAGGCAAACCACGGACATATTTCTCGATCTTATCTGACTATTCAGGAAACATCCTAGCATACATCAATGCCAGTTCCTGAAAACGTTGGTTATAGCCTACCACATCGGTACCCTTAACCTTTAGGTTCTACATCTCAACCTCAAGCTTCTTAATCTCGCCCCTTGGGCAGTACTTGTCGGTCGTCATCTTTTTCAGTTTTGTCCAGGTCATTGCATAACAGTCCTAACGTGGGTGTTCCACCACGTTAGAGCACTTCCAAGGAGAGTACAAGTGGCAAACTTGATTTGGTTTTCCACAGTGTAGTTGCTTATATAGAACATAGTTTCCATTCTTTCAAACCACTGAGTCAACTCGACAACTCCTTTAGTACCCTTAAAATATAGGGGTTTGCATTTCATGAAATCTGGGTAAGTGAACTCACGAGCAAGAGGAGCTTGTCTCCTTATACCCGTTCCTGAATTATGGTTGTCATCGCCATTCATGCATCTGTCAGCGTCACGTGCTGCCAATGCATTGGCAATGCTTGGTTGATCAATGCCTTAAGTTGGGCATTGGTGACTGGTGTGGTGGTGGTTGTTGTGGCTGGTGATGCCCTTGTGGTTCTTTTCTTTGGTGCCATTTTCTTCAAAATCACAAGAAAATATAATACACGTCAGATTTAATAAAATCATAAACGCGACATGACTGCTGTAACAAGCAAAATTAAACTTATATAAGTATATTATATAAGACCAGTAGTAATATACGTTCTATCATATAAACACGTATATGAATCATGTAAGCATCTAGTATGACCAACTAATGCAAACAAATAGTGTATGCATGTCCCGTTAAAAACTTTTGTATGATGCAATGTTTGTGAAAATGGTTATAGTCCAATCAAATTATTTGATCTGGTTCTCTATAACCTTGGCTCTTGATACCAATCTGTAACACTCCCAAATTGGGTCGCAGTAGAATTATGTCCTGAAGTGTTACTTCATAAGTACATAGCACAAGTTATGAGAGAACGACCTCTAAATGAGTCGTTTGAAAAGTATTTTCGTTGATTTAACCAAAATCTGAATTTGTTATAATGTTGGTCCCAAAGTTTGCATCAATAATGTAAGACTGAAATAATACAACGAGATTTGTTTGTAGAAATCCATGAATGTAGTTTTGTATAGTCTAGACTCCAATGCACATCATGTATGTCAAGCATTTAATTCACTTGAGAAAAACATGCTTAAAAGTGCCAACATAAAGTTGGTGAATTCATATATTTTTGTAAGTACAAAAGTTGGATCAAAGATTGTAAAGAGTATATGACCATTTCAATCGTTATAATAGTTACCAAAATTGTATGCATAAATGTTGAAATCAAAGATGTGTATGACTATTGTATCCCATACGATAGTCACAAAAAGTTGAGTATAGTTGGAACAAAGCGGTTGTAAAGTATGCATGACCATTGTATCCAATACATTAGTCACCATGTGTGATTACGATTTCACCCCTAAGTTCATGAAAGTGCAACGAAGACTTATATGTATGCCACTTTATTCAAGGAACAGTAAGAGTTCATGAGTATGAAGTTGTTGACCCTGTAGACACCAATCCAGTCGTGCTTTGACATGGTATAACGTTCGTTTGTCCAGTGATAGCTAATCACCCGAACGGGGATTGTCAATCCTGAATAGATCTATTTTAAAACATTCGCGCTCACCCTCTAAGTAATTTACAGTTCATGCAACCTAAGCTAATCCGTAATCATTCGAGCAAAAGTAAAGTTGTTGCTTTCATAAGTAAAACAAGTATTGTATCTCACCGTGAGATATGAAAATGTGTTTGTAAGCAATCATGTAATGAGTTTGTAAATGTTCATGTATATGAGTATATAAATGAGTTACGAGATCAAGTATGCAATCAAGTATGTAAAAGAGATTGTAAAAGATATAAGTAAACAAGTTGTAACACACATGTATTCTTCCCCAGGATTTGTAAAGTAATATAAAACAATGAAAGAGGGGCTATAAACTCACCTTGAGTGAGCGAATCGATAATGTAAATCACAAACAAAAATTGCGTCACAAATACACCCGAATGCAACCTAATTAATTTTAGGTCGTATGAGTACTAAGTACTTTGAGTAACTAATACCGTATATAATTGTATATAGCTACATCATCATCTAATTTTATTTGTGAAATCATGTTTATAAAGTTCAAACATTTATAAATATTTCTTTAGTAAAAATGGCGTAACTTTATCGTTTTAAGTCCGTTTCATATGTCCACGCTTTTGTATTAAGTAGAGTTATCAAAATATTACATATTCATATTTTAAGTCCTTTGGTGAACAGTAGTTTTTACTATTCATA
>BQNB010061452.1:0-36487 GCA_026074375.1 Tanacetum coccineum | reverse complement strand
TTTTGGAGACATTACAGAAAGAAAGATTGTATGCCAAGTTCTCAAAATGTGAATTTTAGTTACAAGAAATCCAATTTCTTGGCCACGTCATAAATTCCGAAGGTATCAAGGTAAACCCGGCTAAGATTGAAGCGGTGATGAATTGGCAAACCCCTAAGGACGTTGGTGAAATTCGAAGTTTCCTAGGCCTCGCGGGTTATTATTGAAGGTTCATTCAAGATTTTTCCAAGATTGCATCGCCATTAACCAAGCTTGCCAAAAAGAATACTTCTTTTGTATGGGGTGAGGAACAAGAAGAAGCTTTTGTTACCTTACGAAGGAAGCTATGTGAAACTCCAATACTCATTTTGCCAGATGGAACCGAAGATATGGTTGTGTATTGTGATGCATCTTATTTCGGTCTCGGTTGCGTTCTCATGCAACGAGGCAAGGTTATCGCCTATGCTTCAAGAAAATTGAAAAAGCATGAAGAGAATTATCAGACTCATGATCTTGAATTCGCGGCGGTGGTTTTTTCCTTGAAAATTCAGAGGCATTATCTTTATGGTGTAAAATTCATAATTTACACCGATCATAGAAGTCTTTCATATTTCTTAGAAAAGAAAGATCACAATATGAGGCAACGAAGGTGGTTGGATTTACTCAAGGATTATGATTGTGAAATACGTTACCACCCAGGAAAAGTGAATGTGGTTCCGGACGCGTTAAGCCGAAAGGAAAGAGAGAGAGAGTTACATGAATTCACTCGTTACGAATGATTGTAACTTCCGACCTTTTTGACTGGATCAAAGCGGTTCAAGAGGAAGCATTGAAGGAAGAAAATTGGAAAAGTGAGCGAATTGCATCTTACATTCCCTATCTTGAAGACGACAATCGGGGAATTAAGACTCATCAAGGAAGAATCTACATTACTTTCCGAAGCAACATTAAGGAGTTAATAATAGAAGAAGCACACAAGTCAAAGTACTCCATCCATCCGGGGGCTACAAAAATGTATCTTGACTTGAACAGGAATTATTGATGGTCGGGTATGAAATGAGATTGTGTGAAGTATGTAGAAAAATGTCTGACATACTTAAAAGTCAAGGCCGATCATCAAAATCCGTATGGAAAGATACAACCGCTAGAAATCCGAGTGTGGAAATGGGAAAAGATTAATATGGACTTCGTAACTAAGCTACTAAGGACAACAAAGAAGCATGACGCAATTTGGGTAATAGTAGATCGATTAACGAAAAGTGCTCATTTCATCCCTATTCGAAAAAATGCCCGTTCATAAGTTGGCAAAAAATCTACGTCAAAGAGATCGTTGCACGTCATGGAGTACCCGTTTTTATTGTTTCAGATAGAGATGAACTATTTACTTCTAATTTTTGGCAAGATTTTCAAGAAGAGCTAGGTACGAGGTTGCACATGAGTACGACATTTCACCCTAAAACGGACGGTCAAAGTGAACGAACCATTCAAACATTGGAAGACATGCTTTGAGCTTGCGTAATCGATTTTGGATGAAATTGGGATGACCATTTACCATTGGTAGAATTTGCTTATAATAATAGCTACCACGCGAGTATTAAGATGCCGCCTTACGAAATGCTCTATGGAAGAAGATGTAGAACGCCAATATGTTGGAATGAAGTAGGAAGTAGGGAGTTAGCAAGCACGGATGTAGTTTTAGCAACAATCGAGAAGATAGAAAGTATTCGGGAAAGATTAAGAGAAGCACAAGATAGGTGGAAAAGCTATGCTAATTAAAGAAGAAGACCGATTGAATTTGATGTTCGGGACTTTGTCATGCTAAAAGTTTCACCGTGGAAGGGTGTGATGCGGTTTAAAAACAAAGGGAAACTTAGCCGAGATTTATAAGTCCATTTAAAATTTTAAAGAAAGTTGGAGAGGTAGCTTACACCTTGGAATTACCCGAAGAAATAAGAGGTATTCATAATACCTTCCATGTGTCTTATCTAAGGAAGTGTCTCTCGGATGAGTCAAGCGTAATTACTTTGGATGATGTAGAAATTAATCCGGAGTTAACCTTTCAAGAAGAACCGGTAGCAATCTTAGGAAGAAAATCAAGACAACTTCGCAATAAAGAAATTCCGTTGGTTAAAGTGGAATGGAAGCATCGGAAAGGTACAAGCATTATATAGGAACCAGAAGAGAAGATGAGGTATATTTGATATTGTAGGTTCTGAGTACGTGTCGTAGAAGAAACGAGAAGAAAACAAACAAAAAAAAAAAAAGATTTGGAAGTTAAACAAGAAATATGAAGATAAAAAGATCTCCCGACACCTGTCCACTGTTTTGGCCATAACTTGAGCATACAAACTCTGTTTGACGCGATTCTGGCGGCCACGCATCCGGGAAAGAATTCTCCACAACTTTGGCATTTGGTCCAAGAACTGAAAAGGCATCAAAACCGCCGCAAAAATAAAAATGTGCAGCGCACTTTTCACAAAATCCAAGTAGACGCACAAATAAAAGTGTGCTGACACGTTCCCAGTCTGATGCATAAAATTCATGAATTTGGCCCCAAAACGTCCACATACAAGCTTTGCTTGGTCCCCAAGTAAAATTTACCCTATAAATACCCCCCCAAATTCATCCATAAACAGCCACCAACACATCCCATTACACACACAATCATAGAATTCAATTAGAAGAGTAGGAAGGGTGGTGCTGGTCTTAGGATCCAATGTCCAAACACCCTATACACCACCATGCTTACACCACTCTCCAAATTAAAACACAAAACACATATTTCCAGAAGTTCTACACCATATCTAGATCATATACCATCCATTTCCATAACCTTAACACTTATCACTTTGATTCTTGGAGGACTCACACCAAATTCTCTTACGATCATCACCATAAATCTTGTTACCAAACACTCCATTTGGTGATATGTTGCGGATTTCCAGAAGTTACTTTTGGGTTATCTTAGTAGCATTTAGTTGTTGGTTGATCTTGGAATTGTTAGTTTTGGGTTGATGGTTGTTGTAGTCGAAATATTGGTATTGTTACTTTGTTCTCATATGTGAAACATGATATGATATTTGATGATTTTGCTATGATTTATGAATATACATGTTTATGAATTTAATGTTATCTTTACTTGAATCATTGTTTATCTTTTGGTATATCATTGCAATTAAAATAGGCCGAAAGGGTTAATTGTCATGATGTATTTTGAACTGTTTGTCTATGACGTGTCAATATCATACTTGTGAGAATTGTGTGGTAAATTGATAATCAACCCTAGTAGCATTATGTTTAAAACCCTTCCTTATGTTGACCGACCGGGTTGGGAGGAATTCATATATATGCATATTTTATATAAACTATTCTTAATGCACTCGTGATGATGTAGTATATAGGCCGAAAGGATTCTATGTTATCATTGGTAGATATGCTTGTTATTATGATTACCCATCATATATGACTTGAATGATTTCGTTTATATAAAGTCTTGCTCTATCTCTATCTATTATGCTATGTGGATCATATCTTGTTCCTTGCTTTCTTTTTACACACGTTTAGGTTATTTGATCTGTGACAATCATTTAGCTTTGTTACTTGATAAACAATCTGTGATGGTACAAAAATTTCCCCCCCCTCGTGGTACGACCTGGGACTTACCTATTTATATTCTACACTCGAATAGGTATATTGCCGAATGTGTGTTTTTGTAATATTCGTATTTTCTAGTTATTAATATTTAAAGCTTGAAAAACACACATCAAGTTTTTGGCGCTGTTGTCGGGGATTTGTTTAGTTGTTTGCAGATTGTTTGTCAGTCTTATGCATGTTTCATGTGTTTAAATCTCTTTAAAATCTCAATTATGTCTTGGTGTTACAGAAAGTATGGAGCATCAATTAACCTGTGGCCGCTCTTCCATGTTCTCGTTTTTATTTTGCAGGTTCCTATACTGGAAGTTGCGTCGGTTTTCAACACCACAATCGCCGTGCTTATTTTTCAAATCAACATTTATAAACTCGTCGTTACGTTTTAGCAAACGGTACAAAAAATGTTTTTCCTCAGAAGTGCGTGCACATACAAATTTGTGGGCAGGTTTTCTGAAAACCAGAAAGTGCGCCGACTTAACCAAGTACGTGCACTTTCTGCAAATTTTGCAATCAGATTTGATTTCAAAACAAAACTCAACAAAACCCCAAAATTCTAGTTCAGGTATTGTGAATCATTTGGCGAAATCCATTTTTTTCATCTGATTATCGCCTTGTAATTTTTATGAGTATTTAGTTGTCATCAAAAAACCAAAAAGAAATTTTGCTTTTTCAGTTTATTTTGGCATGTTCCAGTTAATATAATAAACCATGCTTTATGTTTATTAAATCTGTTTTATTATTTCTCTTACATTTCATCTGTCAAAAATAAAATGTTCAAAAAAATTGCAGTAAGTACGCCGCACAATTAACTTTGTGCGCCGCACTTTTCACCTGCATACAAAATTTTGTCTAAAAATAAATCAGTTGCACTTTCTTTTTATGTTATGTGAATACTTGTAATATGTTTGTATTCATCTATGGATCATATGTTGCTTGTTTGTGTTTGTGTGTTGAGTGTTTGAATTTGAATTATGTAAAAATGTTAAACATTATAAAATCTAAAAAAAGATTTTCTTATTTCTTTTTGTTAATATTGTGTGTTTGTGTGTTTGCCTTTGTTTGTTTATGCGATTATATATGTGTTCTTAACTAATAAATTGTGATACAAAAAAAATAAAAATAAATATTATTGTCATAAATAAAACCGCGCAATAACATTGTTGTGCGGTGACTGTTGTACCTGCAGTTTAAATTTTGAAAAATAAAATAAAAAAATGCGATGTATCGAGCACTTGTATGAAGTGCGACGCAATTTTGTTCTAAAAAAATTATAAATAAAAATTTTTAAAATATAAAATAATAATAATAGTAATTTTGTAAATTATTGTTTTAAATCTTAAATAATTATTATGTGCTTAATATGTATTTGTCTTTAAACCAAAACTCATAAATAAAAAAAACTAAAAATCAGATTTTATGCGTGGTTGTTTTTTAATCAAATGTGTATAAATAAAATTTCAAAAAAAAATATATATAAAGTTTTGAACTTTGTGGGTGTGTTCGCTGAAAACCCTCACGAGACTATAACTCGTCCACTCGGGCCACCGAGGGGTTTAAAGGCTTGTTGCATACGCTAAATGCAATCGTGGTGCCTATGAAAGTGTGCTTTTGATTTTACGGTTTTTGTAGTTTAGTTTATTTTGCAGATTAAATAAATAAGTGGAGCTTGGATTGGTGGTACTGTTATCACTTGAGGGAGTGATATATTTGAATTATAATATTACATGTGGTAGAATACACATGACGGCGTTCTGTTTCACGTCGTATCTTTCATAAGTCAGCCGAGCAGTTATGAGCCCCGGGAAGTTTCGTTTCTCTTATATTTATTTTCCCAGCTTGTTCTACTTTTAAGTTATTTTCTAAATTACGCATAATGCTCAACTTAAGGGTGAGGGAGAAATAAATTGAAAAATTAGACTCATTATTAATTTCTAACTTTTGTTCGCCCTCGGTAATCTAAAAATCTATTCTTGTTTTTAAATTATTTGCCACTTAGGTTAATATATTAGAATAAAAACTTAGTAAATAAATGAAATTTTGAAATCTGAGATGTGTCCCGATTGATAAGGCAGATCCGACTCGGGATTGATACATTACTTGCGTTGGTATAACCATTCCCAGTAAATTTGTGAAGATTTGAGCTGTATATAGCATATGTATTTTATGCTGATTCCATTGATTTTGAGTGTGCTGGTGATTTTAATAAATCTAGAACTTATGCTTGAAATCATTACGAGACCGCAGTGAAATCATGTTCGCGTGATATAGGTATTTTTAAATGATAAAGAGGCAACTCAGGAGTTAACCCAAATAGCCATTCCATTTAACATATTATTCTTTTATCTAATTACACTTATTAGCTAACCACTCAAATAAAACCCATTTGTTAGCACTCATCTTCAGTGCTAGATACCCTAGTTTAACTCATAGAGTCATTCTATTCATTTTTCTCATCCACTAGAAAAAATATACAAAAATATATAACCTTAGCCTAGCCTTTCCCCTTATCGAAAGTCCCTATGGTTGGTTGCTAGTTTCTCGGTATGATTGGTTGATTTTTGCTAATAGTTTGCTCGCGCTTTGTTATGAGTATTGTGCCATTTTAACGAAGATGAAGGTTGCAAACTTCGTATTTCATAATGTCGGAACCCAATATCACTTTCACTTCACCATGGAGACCAAGAAAATAAGATGAGATAAAATGAAAATTTTTTAGAGAGAAGTTAGAGAGAGAAAGTAGAGAGAAAAAGAGTTGGTTAATTCTTGCAAATGAGAAATGAACAAATGAGAATCAACACCATTTTCCATAGTGGAAAATGGTATATATACCCTACACAACTACATGGGGCGTGTGGGCTTTTACTTGGGCCGGGCTCGGGATTGACTTGGGCTTTAGCCCGATACACATACAATATTAGCTTACATTTACGAGCCCGTTTACCCTTCTAGCCTATTACAATGTATAATTAATTAAGTGACCGAGACCTAATATAATGAACGAACTTCCTTGTTCGACTCAATATTTTGAGGCTAACAATCTCCCCCGAAGTGAGTTCATTGTGACACTCCTTCATGAGATCAATGAGATTGCTTTTGTCGTTAAGATCTTGTGGTCTTGGTCTCTGAATTCGTTGTAGGCTTGTTCCTTCATGCTTTGTGATATTTGATCTTGAGCCTTTGTCATTGTCTTTCTGACTTCGTCTTTATTGTGAGATTTTAATCTTTTCCTTGTTGTCTTGATCATATCTTGGCCACCTTGCGTCTTGTGTCTTGACCACATGCCTCATTTTATGATCATCTTGAAGCTTGCTAACAATCTCCCTTGATAGACTTGATATCTTTGAAGGAAGATCTTGTATATCAGAGTTTGTGCGGAAGTCTTTGTCTTTAATTCTTGAGCTTTCATGATTCTTGAATCTTGATGCTTATAGTATGTCTTTGTAGTTTGAGCATGAGCATGTGGTAATGAATTCGACTTTTTTTTTTTTTTTTTTTTTTTTTTTTTTTTTTTTTTTTTTTTTTTGAATTGAGGGCATCACCATTCTCCATCTTTATGATCCTGAAAATAATAACAGTTAGAATAAAAGCGGTGGACGGAATTGGCTTATGTCGTTCGTCCGGATTATGGTTAGATTAACCTTCGGTTCCGTAGGACCGTTTTATAGTATAAAATACTGTACCTGTGATCAGGTAGATTCAAAGAATCTCCTTGACAGGGTTTCTAGCTCAAAGCGTAGGATCTTCTAACACAGATGTATTAGATTTCTACCATGATTGCTGGTTTCATTACCCGGTACGTTCAAAGCAGACACACGGTCGAGGGAATCAGATAGATTACTATCTTTTGATTAAGCCTTCACTTCATTTCCTGGAAACATAGTTTCGATTCGACATTGATTTCGCCACCATCGTTTCTTTCCAGTTGACACAAGTTTGATTCATATAGAATCTCGCAAGTCACCTACCAAGAGCTTGTTTGATTGGCTCAAGCAGGATTTCCATCTTCATTGTGAGTACATAAGTATCACTCGATGTTCTGGCAGAATCACAAGGATAATGCGTAGGACTCTTGTTAACAGCTTGTGAACTTAATGATGTTCAACAAGTGTTTGTCATGGAATGTGTCCTAATGAGATTTATTTGATGATCTCTTGGCTCTAGACTCGATTAGTGCATTTTGGTTTTTTGTAATCGGAGGCTGGAGCAGACTGCCACCTATTCAATATTAACTAACTCAGAGTGAGAGAGTCAATAGAAGTCGTGTGTATCTCCGTGACAAATGAGACAAGTTTCTTTTGAGAGAAACCTGAATGGCTAGGAAGGGTTGTGCATTGCATCACTGGGTCCATGATGTCGTCTTCAATGTCAGCAATCAACATTGTGATTTGACAGCATAAGGTAGTGACCCGGTTTTGCCTAAGGTTGTGTGGGAGGGTTTCTTTCTTTAGACCCTTTATCCGATACATTCTTTTTTATTCTCAACCTTAATGTTACCAAAAAACGTACATGACTAACACATGTTGTAATTGTTTCAGTGGTAGCTCAAATCTTAGTCGGCATATCTTCCCCTTATACCCATTTCATCTCAATCATACCTAAGGACTGCTATTTCTAACTATGGTGTGTCCTTGGGTAGATCCCTCTGGTTCTAGTTGGATCATAGGACTAATACCTAACCTTACTACCTATGGTCTTCCGAATCGTCGGTGGAAATAAGCTGTGTAGGGTATGCGATCGACCCTAAACCCGTTTCCGAATAGCACCTTGGGTCTTTTAGATCACATTTTTAAGTACATTTCTCCCCTTATTTTAAATTCTAAGTCACTCTTGATTTTGAAATATGTGAGATTAATTTTGTCTTGAAAAGGCATGGGGGAAAATCGTTGAAGCTTAGCATGAATTATTTGGAACTGTGTCAACTTGCTCCCTAATTTTACATTGTTTGACACAATTAAAATGATACCAAGTTGTAAATCGATATAAATGTGAGGTTGAACACATAGTCATCTGTTATTAACTATCAATATATTGAATTGTCATTATTATTTTGTGTGTTATAAGAGACTTTTTGGGAATGGTTTGAATAATAAGGAATGGTTATGATATGATGTATCCAAACACAGTAAAGTTGGTTTTTCGAACAACTCCCCTTGAATGATGGAGTGTTGAACACACTAATTTGAAAGATTTTAATGTTCAGTGAGAAATTCTTGAAAAATTGTGTTCAACATTTTGAAAAACATCATGTTAGAAGACTTCTCTTCCAACTCTAAGGGCAAGCGCACTTATGCGTACACTTTCCTTTAATTCTTGAGCTTTCATGATTTTTGAATCTTGATGCTTATGGAATGTCTTTATAGTTTGAGCATGAGCATGTGGTAATGAATCCGACTTCAGCTGGATGAGCATCACATTCTCATCTTTATGTATCTGAAATAAACAGTTAGCAAGAAAGGGTTGGGACGAATATGGCTTTGTCATTCGTCCGGATTTGGTTAGATTAACCTCCGGTTCCGTAGGACTGTTTTACAGTATAAATATTGTACCTGTGATCAGGTAGATTCAAAGAATCTCCTTGACAGGGTTTCCAGCTCAAAGCGTAGGATCTTCTAACACAGATGTATTAGATTTACCATGCTTGCTTGTTCTCATTACCGGAACGTCTCAAAAGCAGACAACACGGTACGAGTGATCAGATAGTACTATCTTTTGATTAAGCCGTCAATTCATTTCCTGAAACAAGTTTGATTCACATTGAATCGCACCATCGTTTCTTTCCAGTTGACACAAGTTTGATTCATATAGAATCTCGCAAGTCACCTACCAAGAGCTTGTTTGATGCTGGCTCAAGCAGGATTTCCATCTTCATTGTGAGCACATAAGTATCACTCGGATGTTCTGGCAGAATCACAAGGATAATGCGTAGGACTCTTGTTAACAGCTTGTGAACTTAATGATGTTCAACAAGTGTTTGTCATGGAATGTGTCCTAATGAGATTTATTTGATGATCTCTTGGCTCTAGACTCGATTAGTGCATTTTGGTTTTTAGTAATCGGAGGCTGGAGCAGACTGCCACCTATTCAATATTAACTAACTCGGAGTGAGAAAGTCAATAGAAGTCGTGTGTATCTCCGTGACAAATGAGACAAGTTTCTTTTGAGAGAAACCCGAATGGCTGGGAAAGGGTTGTGCATTGCATCACTGGGTCCATGATGTCGTCTTCAATGTCAGCAATCAACATTGTGATTCTGACAGCATATGTATCGACCCGGTTTCTGCCTAAGTTGTGTGGAGGGCTTCATTCTTTTCACCCTTTATCCATACATTTCTTTTTAATTCTTCAACCCCTTCAATGCTTACCAAGACGTCATTACTAACACCTTGTTGTGATTGTTCCAGTGTTAGCTCAATCTTAGTCGGCATTCTTCCCTTATACACATTCATCTCCAATCATACCTAAGGACTGCTATTTCTAACTATGGAGTGTCCTTGGGTAGATCCCTCCGGTTTTGGTTGGATCATAGGACAAATACCTAACCTTACCACCTTATGTCTTCAGAATCGTCGTGAAATAAGATGTTGTAGGGTATGAGATCGAACCATGAAACCGTTTCCGAATAGCACTTTGAGTCTTTTAGATCACATTTTAATTACATTTCTCCCCTTATTTTAAATTCTAGGTCACTTAGATTTTGAACTCCAAACTCTACAAACTTATTTTAAATTCTATTTCAAGTGTATCCTTATCTCAAGTGTGGAAAATTGTTAGTTGTGTGAAAGTGGAATGAAAGTTAAAAAAACAAAAAAAGGGTATAAAAAATCGAAAAGTAAAGGAAAGAAAAGTGATGAATAAGGGTCGGACATATTGATGAGAGGTTTGATTACCTTACGGGTTTGTGGATTATCGTAACTAGCAACATGGGTTCTTGGACTTGTCGACATGTATATTATAATACCATTTCCAGTATATATTTCCCATGCCTTATCCACACCCTTATTAACCCTTAGCCTAACGTTACAACCCGAATAAAAGTCCTCTTTTGATAATTATGCCTGGTGCTTACGTCATGTCGGTGCAGTTTTGTTTCTTGTACAAGTATGGTAAACTTAAATGATTTCATGTCTGAGCATAGCGTATGATTTCTTTTTACCCTCTATTACATCACATACGAGTGTTTGAGTAAATTATACTTTTCCTTATTCGTGAGGTGCTTAGTCATGATATTACAGCTTGCAGATCGTTGGGTATTGTCAAACATCTCTGCTTTCACATATTACAATCAAATTATTTTTCTACTCTATGTTTGTTTTGTGAAGTTATTATTTTTTCTCATTTTGCTTGAGGGCAAGCAAACTTAAGGTGGGGTGTGCTTGAGCACTTTTGCACTTATTTGTTACAAGAAACAAAATTATTTTTCGAAAATTTCACACCAATAAAAAATTTAATTAAAATATCTAAATTCAAATATATTATATATTAATATATATATATATATATATTAATATATTAATATATATATATATATAATAAAAACTTCCTTGTCTTGTCACCTAGGACCTTGTTTATATAATTTCTTTTCTTAGATTTGCTTGAGGGCAAGCAAAGTTTTAAGTGTGTGGGGATTTGATAACGCTCAAATTATAAATGTTTTTATATGCGTTATCAATGATTTTATTGGTTAATTATAAGAATTTTTGGTATAGAATCGAGTATATTTGCTATTGTAGGTTCTAAGTACGTGTCGTGGAAGAAAACGGAAGAAAACACAAAGATTTGAAGCTTAAACGAAGAAATAACTAAGTCGTAAAGCTCTCTTGACAAAAGTCACTGTTTTGGCCATACTTGAGCATACGAACTCCGTTTGACGCGATTCTGGCGGCCACACGTCCGGGAAAGAATTCTCCACAACTTTGGTTTTTGGTCCAAGAAATGAAAAGGCATCAAAACCGCCGCACAATAAATATGCGCGGCGCACTTTTCACAAAATCCCAAGTACGTCGCACAAATAAAAATGTGCGTCGCACTTTCAGTCTGATGCAATAAATTCGTGAATTTGGCCCCAAAAACGTCCACATACAAGCTTTGCTTGGTCCCCAAGTAAAATTTACCCTATAAATACCCCCCAAATTCGTCCATAAATAGGCACCAACACATCCCATTACACACACAATCATAGAAATCAATTAGAAGAGTAGGAAGGAGTGGTGAGGGTCTTAGGATCCAATGATCCAAACACACCTCTACACCACCATGCTACCACCACTCTCCACCATAAACCACCACTAAAACACATATTTCTAGAAGTTCTACACCATATCTAGATCATATACCATCCATTTCCATAACCTTAACATTTATCACTTTGATTCTTTGATGATTCACACCCAATTTTTCAGGTACATAACATAAACCTGTTACCAAACACTCCATTTGGTGATATGTGGCGGATTTCCAGAAGTTACTTTGCATATTTTGGGTTATCTTAGTCGCATTTGGTTGTTGGTTAATATTAGAATTGTTAGTTTTGGGTTGATGGTTGTTGTAGTCGAAATATTGGTATTGTTATTTTCTTCTCATATGCGAAACATGATATGATATTTGATGATTTTGCTATAATTTATGAATATACATGTTTATGAATTTGATGTTATCTTTACTTGGATCATTGTTTATCTTTTAGTATATCATTGCAGTTGAAATAGGCTGAAAGGGTTACTTGTCTTGATGTATTTTGATACGTTTGTCTATGGCGTGTCAATATCTACTTGTGAGGAAATTTGTGTGGTTAAATTGATAATAACCCAAGTGCATTATGTTTAAGACTTTCTTATGTTGACCGACGGGTGTGGAGGATTCATTATATATGCTTATTTTAATATTAAACTATTCTTAATGCACTCGTGATGATGTAGTATATAGGCCGAAAAGATTCCATGTTATCATTGGTAAATATGCTTGTTATTATGATTATGCGTCACATATGACTTGTATGATTTCGTTTATATAAAGTCTTGCTCTATCTCTATCTATTATGCTATGTGGATCATATCTTGTTCCTTGCTTTCTTTATACACACGTTTAGGCTATTTGATCTGTGACAATCATTTAGCTTTGTTACTTGATAAAGAATCTGTGAATTACTACAAATCCCGTGGAACGACCTGGACTTACCTAATACTGTATTACACACGAATAGGGTATACTTGCCCGAATGTTGTGTTTTTGGTTAAAATCGGTATTTCTATTTATTATAAATTTAAAGCTTGGAAAACACACATCACTTCGCAATAAAGAAATTCCGTTGGTTAAAGTGGAATGGAAGCATCGGAAAGGTACAAGCATTATATAGGAACCAGAAGAGAAGATGAGGATTAAATATCCTCAATTATTTTAAGAGTAGATTTCGGGGACAAAATCCCGTTTTAAGGGGGATGAATTGTAACGCCCGTTACCCGTTAAGGTATTATTTTATGTTATAAATAATAGTATTTAATTATTTGGAATATAAGTTATAAGAAAATGGTAAAGTCATAAGTTATAAATGAATAAGTGCCAAGTGAATAAACGATGTGTGCCAAACTTGAAGGAATAAAGGTTGGAGGTCTAATGTTGCCATATTAGCAAACTTAATTCAATTAAATATCAGATAGGAAGGATATTTTGAGATTCCAGAAAAATCTGTAAGTGTGTGTGGGTGTGTTACTGTGTCGACACAAACAAGGAAAAAAAGAGAAAAACTAAAACTCAATCAATTGACAAGTTGATCAAGAAGAAGAATACTCAAGCAATTAGGAGTCTTAATCTTTAACCCTTCATCAAGTAAGTAATGATTCAATATAGAAATTAGGGTTTATGTTACCAAATTAGGTATAATGGTTAAAAGTTAATAATCCATGATTCTAAACATTAATTAGATGTTATTAGGGTAAATATTCAAGTAGGAAGCCAAGAAGAAATCAAGCATTGTGTTCAAGTAGGAATTTAGAGACTCAAGTGAGGTAAGTACCTTGACTAAACTTATAAATGATATCATAATGTTAATTATGATGCTTGTTTTGTTTTAACATAAAGAGTATGAATGTTTAATTAGTTTGGATCCAATGCTAGTAATGTTAATGTTAGCATATTTATTATGCTTGTGAAAGGTATGTATGAATGTTATGTTATACTCCTTAATGTGTTATGGTTAGTGTTATCACTAGCTATGACTTGCTTGAAAGTAGTTCATGTCAAGTACTTACTAAGAGTTTTGCTTACGGTTTAGTTTATTAATGTTTTTGTAGGTACAAGTGGTGTAGAAAAAGATAAAGAGAAGGAATAGTTATGACTTAGATGGTTGATCGTTTGGCTTGGTAAGTGAAAGACCCCTCTTTTGGATCAAGGAATCACAAACGTTGAAGCCCCCAAGTGTCAATCTTCTATTTTGGTATAATTATGTTACTTTTGGGTCTTACGTGTTCCTTTTGATGTCAAACCATTCTAGTCCATGTGTTTTGATTTAATGTGATAATAGGTTATGTGTAAATGATATAATGGTTATGAATGGTAATTAGTAATGTGTTAAATGATGTTTGGGTTAAGTGAAATATGACCCATTAACTTGTTTACGAAGTGGTTTATGTTGGCGCACTTATAGCCGAAATACAATTTGTCAAAAGTATAGGTTTTAAGGTTAATTGGGGTCTATTACAGAAGGTTGGGTTTTTGTGTGTTTGAGTTTCTGCAGAATCCTACAGGTTCTGTATCTGGAACCAATACGGTGTATTCAAATAATGAATACGGCGTATTGGGTTTCCAATTGGATACGGAGTAGTGATACGGAGTATGAGAGTCTGATATCAATACGTCATATTCGATTAATGGATACGTCGTATTCATCAAATAAGACTTAAATGACGTATCCACTTTCTTGGATACACCATATTCATTTCCTCTGTCCAATACGGCATATTCGAGAAGTGAATATGGCGTATTGGTAACAGTTCACAGAAGGTTTATATCTCTTCTGTGCTTCGAGTTTTCGTTTTTGGGTTATAATATATAGTTCTTATAAATGTAAATGAGCTAGAAGATATTAATAGTTTGAATGTTTGAAACAAATTTTATGTGGTTTGTTTGTAAAGTTTGATTTCGAGAAATTTTTCAAAAATTTTCTAGTGTCTATTTAAGGGGCATTTCAACTTGGTATCAGAGCCTTGGTCTAAGAGATCTAGGATATCAAGTTAGGATTCCCTAGACTTAGACTTTTAGGTGTGTTGAGAAAGGATAGGTAGTATGTGTATCTATCTAATATATAGACCATTATTCTAAAATCAGTAAACAAATTTACACTGATTTTGTATCAAAACAGGCTCAAGCTATATTCCAATATGATATTTGTATGTGATTATTTCATTTAGAAAATAGAATCTTATTTGTTTCTAAAATTTTTTGAAGCACACTTTTAATTATGGAAAATCATTTAAATATAGATCACGCTAAGTCAGGTATTCTAAAGATGCACTTTTTCCTCTTACTCGGTAGGTATTTTGGCTATGTCTAACAAGGAATATACAATAGGTAAGGTTATGTATAGTTGATAGCTCGCAGTTTGCGCCTATTATAGTTAGGAATGAGTCAATTTGGATTCAGCTATTTGGATAAGGCTACAAACAGACCGGGTCAAATGGGCTAAATAGTTAACTAAAAACAGGGGTTACACAAGGATGTCAGTCAAAGTGTTGAAATACTCCAAAGATACTATATATATATTATGCAAAAGAAAGAAAACCCTCCTTCTTAGACTTGAATTTGTGATTATCAGGATGTGACCATACTTTGTAGTATCAGACTTAATGATGAATTAGACCGCCTTGCTATGAAGGCACAACGCTCCAAAAACCGATTATACAAAATTTCCCTTCAAACAACTCAGCCTATATGCTTGCTAACTACTTTTATATTAAGCTCATTAACAGGCTACACACTGTCACATTCTATATTTCCATTAGTATATTAGAAAGAAAATATTAATCCACCATCAACAATCACAATGATGATTATACGAATGATTGGATAAAAAATGCAGAAGAATAGTTTTGTTATGATATTTATAGGTGCAACACCATTATTTCACTTCCATTCTTTGGTATGTAACATATACATTTAGCTTTTTCTTCTGAATATTATCAGCGGAAATGCCTTGTGGATATGGCCTAAATTGAGAAAAAGTTGTCCAACACCATTATTTCAATTAGATAGAGGACCAAGAGATGTTGGATAGGTACTTTCTTTTATTTCCAAGGTACTCTTTTGTATATGCTTTACGTTATGCAGCTTCGTTACGCAATAAAGCTCTAGAACCCACAAGTGGCGTTTGGAATTGCTTATATGATTAAAAGCTTGGCGAACAAGCCTCGCCAATATGTTTAAATATTCGGCTCACTATAATAAGTTTTGCTCCTTTACAATTAATTCAGTTTGCATAAGTTGTACAGAAGAGCCTTAGGAGTCACTATAATCGCGTAAAATTGTCTTTGACACGCATCTCAACTTATAGTCATAATAATCACTTCAAATTTATTAGCCTCCCTGATTGTGCACAATTACATGGATGCATATGTTACTTATTCTTAACAAGTCATTGATTTGAATGTAATCGTGCTAGATGAATGCAGGCTTCAAAATCGTATACCACTACAACATTTGCTATATTCCCCAGCGACAAATCCGGGGTATCCCGGGCGACTTGTCGCTGGGGATACCTTTCCCGGGCGACATGTCGCCCTGGATAAGTGGAACGGAATAGCTCGAATGGGATTCCTTCCCGGGCGACATTCCCGGGCGACATCGCTGGGCCCACACAGTTTCAGTCAAACAATTAAGTGCCACGGTGGAAGGTATTCCCGGGCGACATGTCGCCCGGGATACAAAAATCTTTATTTTCATTTGTTTTTGGCCTGGCAACTGAATTTGTCATAATGCTGGGCTGGTGGGTTTGAAAATTTCATTTAAGACTATTTAATTCGTGTAGTCAAATGGTTGATACTAAGTCTTTATTCAATTTAGATCGACTCTCTTCGGCAAGAGTCAGAATCTCTTCTCTATCGGGGATGAGTCTGATTGCAGGATCAGATTGGTTCTTGTTTGTGTGGATCGCATAAAAACTGTGGGTGCTATTTTGAGCCTTTTTTGATGGTTAACATTGGATTGGGCAAAGGTTAGCCCCCCCCCCCCATACTTCCATCCTCGCATAAATGTAGGGCATTTGGGTGCTAACATATGAATGGTTTGGATTGATTGACTTCGTTTGTAAACAATTTCATTCAAAAACTTTAATTGATGTTCCATTGAAATCATTTTGTCAATATCTTTCTCTTCCTTAAGTTTCAAATCCGTTATTACCTTTGTTTTCTCCTTGACAAGACCTTCGTAGTGTGACCTAGTTAAAAGACTCTGTTTGACTAATTCATCGTGTTTTGCTTGGACAACAGAAATCTCGTAAGCCTTAACTTTTAAACCTTCTTGTATGTCGATGTCCTTTTGAGCTAATAGTCCTAGAGTTTCATTTAACTTACGTTCAAGTTGGTCATAGTCAACTGTACGATCATTAAAAGCCTTGTACCTCTCAAACTCATTCTGTTTGTTTTGAAGTGCAAACTTAAACAAACTATCCCGGATACTATTTGATTCTCCTAGAAGATTCTACTAGTTTCCGAAAGATAGGTATTTTCACTCAGTTAACTCTTGAGTCAATGTTGCATTTGCTTTCTTTAATTGCTTTTGTTCTCTTTTTAGTGTTCATGACATCAAGTTTCACCATTAGCATTAAATTAGCAAGTGCAAGCACGCTCATCATCCACAGTCTACATCCTGTTGGTCATTCTTGATTATTCATTATCACACATATCCGGTGAATCAGGAATGACATTACTATCACCCGTTTCCACTGCACATGTGTTACGAATGGATTCAGATTGCTCAAAATGTTGTAAGTCATTGGCAAACACATTATGATCAGTATCGTAGTGTACCTGTTCCAATGGCTCAGCGTCAGTGCCTGAGTCTGCATTAGGAACCTCTTGAATCTTTGCCATGTAACTGTAATGTGCTTCCAACTCTTGTTCATCAATTTCCTCATCCGTGTCTGCTAGCCAGTCAGATTGCTATGCTTGAAGTTGAAACACCTTTCTCAGCTTGTTTACACAACAACATCTTTTCCTTTGTGATACGTGGAGTCTCTAACGTTTTGGCTTCTGCATTCCTTAGCATACTGACCAATTCCTGGCAGTTAAAGCATCTGTATAACAAGATTGTTGCATACTAGAACCACCTACAGTTTCCTAGCCCCAACAACATTTACTGCCTGCTGATTCCCAACTGTTCCAGTCTGATTGTCAGTTCTTGTATCTTGGATTTAGTATCACCTTCTTGTTTCTGGTCCAACCAAACCTCTCCCCTCACCAACTCACCTTGTCTGTTCTTTATGGATGTTCTTCTCTGTGTTGGGAAGGTTCTGAGGTTGTTGTTGGATTAGGTTTTGTTAGAGTTTCTGTGAAGTAGACTTTGCGCTTTGGAGAGCCAAATTCTTCTGGCATATCTTGTCCTTTCTGAGTTTGTTCAGGATCACTGTCTTCTTCAGAAGTGACTCAGATGGAGGTGTGATTGGTTTGGCTATCTCTTTGCCTTTGTATCTTGTAGCTGCATGAGATCTGGTTGAAAGTGAAGCTTTAGATGTTGGTGCATATGATTTGTGATGTTTTGGTGTTTGATAATAAGGATCTTGCATTGTTTGAGCATAGCAAAACAAGTGCTAATGGGTTAGTCTCTGGCCATTCTCTTCAGCACGGAGTTCAATAACTTCCTTTGGGTATTGTCAGACTGTCAAAGAGCTTTGATATGGAACTTCGTCTAACTTGTGTTGTTGCTATCACAATTGTGACAAATCTATGACCATTCTGGTTGAAGGTTGTTGAAGAAAATTGTACTTGATTGCATCGTTGCAAACTGTCAAAATTGTTTATGATCATTTCATTAATCATTTTGTATAATCTTGTGTAGTAAGACTCAATTGTTTTTCGTGAGAGAGTGATCTGACCAAACTCCCAAATAAGTTTGTCTTGACATCTTGAATGTTGAGTGATTCACCTTGTTGTAACCTCTCGATGGCTTCCCACATTTCTTGAGCTGTCTGACATGCATCAACAGTTGAGTAGATTTCATCTCCAATTCCAGTCAATATCAAATGAATCGCTTCTTTTTCAAATTCATAATGAGCTTTGTTCTTAGGTGTTCTTATTCGACTGTCACGACCTGAGGTTTTTGCTAGGAACTTCTGGATATCCTTGTTGCTGGAATCTGCTGGTATTAACTGACTATTGTTGGGATATATAAGGACCTGTGAGAATGCACTTTCGTAAGGCATCACCATTTGGTCTTGTATCAATGTATCGTAAGAACCGTGATCGCCATTGTGCATATCGTCATGTTGCAAGCATCTGTGTGGACGATCCCTTGAACCTGCTGCATTATGTTGTTGTGCATTTGACTGTCAGTTGTGGAAGTTGCAATTGGAAGTCGTCATTTGAGAATTATGAAGTGTTTTCTTAGGGAGTGGTTTGTGGATATGATTTGTAGGATTCTTAGCACGGTAAAGTGATTGTGTTGTGGATTGAGTACAATTGATGTTCTCCGGGATTTTAAATTCTTGGGATTTGAACCGAGAGAAGAATCGTATCTTTCGCGGGATTTTACAAAATCAAGGAAAAAACCGTTTCTTAAAAACAAAAATGATCTGTAATTCGGTTTTGTTCACGGCTTCGTTAGTAAAGTACCTAGTTCGGTTCATGCTTGTTCGGTTCTTTTGTTCGGTTGTGTAATTCGGTTCTAAAAGAGAGCAACTAGTTCGATCCCTTAGTTCGATCCACAAGAGATGTCACTCGTTCGGTTCGCTTGTTCGATCCACACATGATTTCACTAGTTCGATCATGCTTGTTCGATTGTTCTAGTTCGATTGTCTTGTTCGGTCTATAAGATATTTTCCTAGTTCGATCGACCTTGTTCGATCCAAACTCACCACTCGTTCGGTCCTCGATAGATGAGTCTCGTTCGATCCTTGAAGGAAAACACTCGTTCGATCCTTGAAGGAAAACACTCGTTCGATCCTAAGAAGGAAAACACTCGTTCGATCCTAAGAAGATACTAGTTCGATCACGAGAAATGTCACTAGTTCGATCCTCAAATGTTGAGACTCGTTCGATCCTTGAAGGAAATGCTAGTTCGATCCAAGCTAAAGAAATACTAGTTCGATCCAAGCTTGAATATCCCTCGTTCGATCCTTGACGTAGTACCCTCGTTCGCTTTCAAGGGAGGGCAAATTCCTCTCCAACAGCTACATCATCAATAACTCCCCCCTACCCCCCAACAATTTCGCACATCGGTCGAAGTTAGACACATGACTCGGTTCTTTTTTTTTTCTTGCGTTTTGCTTAGCCACGCACGAAGTAACCACGATTACAAGAAAATTACACACACTAAATCGAACCAAATCGAAGTAACCAAATCGAACCTCTTTGCTTACAAAAAAAACAAAACCACGAAACAAAAAAAATTACAAACACGAAACAACCACTAGAACTAAACAAAAACTAAACCCACCCGTGGCGAATGATACCAAATGTAGGTTACCCTTTAATCACTTTCACTTCATTATTGAAACAAGAAATTAAGATGAGAAGATATGAAGAATTGTAGAGAGAAGTTAGAGAGAGAAAGTAGAGAGAAGAATGAGAGTTGGATGAATACTTGCAAAATTACAAATGAAACTTAACAATAATCAACAAGCATCAACACCCTCTCCATACTTGGAGAGGGGTATTTATACTTAATACCAAGAGGCTTTCATGCCTTGGTATTTCTACGGGCCGGGCTCGGGATTACTTGGGCTTTCGCCCGATACACGTGATTCGGTGTAGTAAGATTACATTTAAGAGCCCGTTTACCCGTGTAGCCTATTACAACGTATAATTAATTAAATCAAATCGATAGATCCCCCATACTAGAACTGAACATTGTCCTCAATGTTTTAAGAAGGGTCTTTACGTAAATCTAAAGCCGTTTATTAAGTATGCTCAAAGATAAACGTTAGTCGATAAGATTTAGGATATTGGATTCCCAAAATCATGCTAAGGATTGAAGCTCGAGTGAACGAAGGACAAAACCACAAGCACGAGAGTCTTCATAATCCGGGGAAATCCTGGACATACAACACAAACCACAAAACACGAGAAAGGAAGAGGCGAACCTCCTCACGTCACACTTATTCATTACTACTATTATAATTATATTAGGATAAGCATGGGTTGCCACCCACGAAGCGCTTGTTTAAGGTCACTAAGCTTGACCCATCCCCGAATTTAGTTGTCCATGGGGAAGGTTTGGAGATTCAGGACAACCACAGGTGGTATGTCCCCTCCAAGGTAGTGCTTGAGTCTATGACCGTTCACCTTGAAGTTTGGCCCGTTGGTTTGAGATAACTCGATGATACCATAAGGGAAAACTTGAGTAACGGTGAACGGTCCAGTCCAACGGGTTTTGAGTTTTCCCAAGAAGATCTTTAATCGAGAATTGAAGAGAAGAACTCGATCACCAACGTTAAAAACGCGGTTCTTAATCTTGGAGTCATGAATCTTCTTTGTTTTCTCTTTGTAGATTAAAGAGTTCTCGTAGGCTTGATCCCGGAGTTCATTTAATTCATTCAATTGAACTTTTCGGTGATCACCCGTGGTTACAAGGTCATAATTGCAATGCTTTAAGGCCGAATAGGCCTTGTGTTCAAGCTCGATAGGTAGATGACAAGCCTTTCCGTACACTAGCTTATAAGGAGTACACCCGATGGGTGTCTTGAATACGGTACGGAAGGCCTACAAGGCGTCATCTAACTTATCAGACCATGAAGCATGGTTTTCACCTACGGTCCACAAACATGCCAAAATCAAAATGAGCGTGGGCTTTTTTGCTTCCAAATAAGGGAATTTATGCTTAATAACATAGGAAATCAATCACCGAATTCAACCGCTCTGATACCAATTGTAGGATCGTTTATTTCATAACACGGGTGATTGATTCTTGTGATTGGGGCTAGTTTTCTAGAGAGAGAGAAACACATGAGAGGATTTTCTAGTGAGAAAAATGTAGTTTAATAAGAATGTGATAATCGGACTAGCGGCCTTGCATCTTCCAAAGTTGGAAGAGGCTTATTAGTTTTTACAAAATACGGGTATTAGTACCGACTTAAAACGAAAGACATACGATTAAATATTCAAAACACTACAAAAATAAGAGCCCATTGGGCCGGGTACTGTAGCGACGCTGCCAAAACGGCAGCGTTTTAACTCTAATATAGTATATAGATATAACAAGGAATTGGTGCCCGCGCTTCGCGGCGGGTTGCCAATATGATATCTTTTTATATAGTCGGTTTTGACATCGTTATTAAAAAGTCGTTTGGTTGAGATAAAACCGTTTAATCATCGTTCGCACAACATCGTCATTCTCTATACATATGCATCGGTTACTACAATTCAGTTCAATACGAAAAGAAAAATATATATCCATATAAAAAAATGTTTATAAACACGCAATAATGCTTTTAACACAAAAGTAGTTATATTAACACTTGTCCAAAACTAAAGAAAATAAATAAATAAAACTACCCATAACAATGAACACGGGCTTTAAGCGATTGTACACTTGATTATAATAATCAAATGTACAATCACTTAAAGCCCAGCATTACCTCTCATGTTCAAATGAACATGAGAGGATCTTTTTCCATTTAGAAGGACAATTCTGTCATTACTCCCTTACGAAACATAGCATATAGACTACAAATGAAATAGTCCAACTAAAAATAAAGATTAAACTACCAAACCCACAATAAACAAAACTATCTAATAAGTAAAAAAAGAAAAAACAATTACTCGTGAATAATTTTTCTTCACTTTTTCACTCTCTCTTTCATCAAATCTCTCACTCCCACTTTTAAAGTATATCTTCTCAAGCCTCTTAGAAGTTTCGGGTTCAAGTAAAAGTCAAGACCGCCATCAAATAATCGCCGACCACTTCTGACCATCGTATTTTCCCAGCGTTTTGACCATTTTTTTATTTCATCTTCTTTAGATCAAAGGTGTGATTTACGTTTTATTGTTTTTTTTGCCACCGATGACTTCTCCGACAGAAGTAGTTCACACCGACTGGTCGGCGGCACGATCAACCCAGCCTTACTGTGATTGTCGCACGTTCAGTTTTTTCTTTTGGTGGATGTGTGTGTTTGTTTGTGAGTGATAAGAGCTGGGTTTTTTTGTTGGTACGTGTTGTAAGGTTTTATTTTTGTTTAGAAAATTACGCATACTGGACTATGGACCAACATAAGTAGGCTTAAATGAGCCCAAGGACAAAACGACACATGTGAGTGTCGTTTTTGTACTGATCATAAGAGCTGGGTTTTTTTTGTTGGTACGTATTGTAAGGTTTTATTTTTGTTTAGAAAATTACACATACTGGACTATGGACCAACATAAGCAGGCTTAAATGAGCCCAAGGACAAAACGACACATGTGAGTGTCGTTTTTGTACTGATCTTTAGTATATATCTTAATATTTCACTTTCAATATGAGTAAGTTTTTCCATAATATGTAATATAGACATAAAGTATAAATCAATCCAACAAAATTAGAAACAAAACTCCATACAAAAATATATACTAAAGAAGAGATAACGTGTTATGTACAATTGTAGAAAGGGTATTACTATTAATACCTCCTCTACAACCAATATCCCCTTTAATACTTGTTGTATTAACATGAGAAGACAGTTTTTTATGTTTTTTCGTTTCGTATATTTCACATTTTACAGTTTTTGACTTATAAAACTTTATAGTTTCTGTTTCGCATTTTTTCTGGCAGTTTAACTGGAAAAGACAGTTTCCTGCTCCGTATTTTTCATGTTTTACTACTTTTGATTTATCAAAATTTATTTTTTATATTCTGTTTTTTTATTTCACAGTTTTATAATAAAAACAAAATTATAAAAATAAAAAAAATAAAATAATATTAGGAAAAGTATTGATAACACTTTTGCGGTGTACCAATAACCATCCCCTTGTACAAACTTAATACTACCTCCGTCTCAAAATAAGTGTTCAGTTTGACTTTTTAGAGTCAAACTGGTTCAACTTTGACTTTACTTATCTTTATGTGTGTTATATAGTACTTGATGCAAAATATATGAATGAATTGGGTTTTAAGTGTATTTTTCATTGGTATAATTTTTATCAAGTACTCGTATTATATAACACAAAAAAAACTATTTAAGGTCAAAGTTGAACCAGTTTGACTCTGAAAAGTCAAATTGGACACTTATTTTAAGACGGATGGAGTACTTTAATAGTATATATAAACTTGGATAGCTACTCTTTACATTGCGAAATAGTTTTATACTAGAGTAGAAGCTAATTTTGTTTGATAGTAAGACTTTGGACCGCAATAGCAAAACCTACCGGGACGAAAGTACAAAATTCTGGATCTATGCTAGTAAAGATGAAACTTGGCACCTTCTATTCTAAATTGAAATTGTAAGCCTACATGAAGGTCGTCAAGTTTTACTTTTATGTTAAGTTACTGAACCATATTTTTGTTAGATTATTATTTAATAATCTTAGTATTAAAACGAGTGACTTGTGACTTGAACATTTATTTTTTGATAAATTAAATAACTTAAATATTGTGGTTTATAAGTTCAATGCACTTTCATGTTAAGTTCACAATAAAAGGATAGAGCACTTTCATGTTAAGTTCACAATAAAAGGATAAGAGCATCAGCTTGATAAATCATTGAAAAAGGTTTATAGATCACACATCAATAATAAATACTACATCCGTCTTAAAATTATTGTCCACAGACAAGAATTACACAGTTTAAGAAAAATGCATTAATTACTGCTTTGGTTTCTACGAAAGCAAAAAAAAGACAGTTTTACCCTTTGATAATTAATTACTGCTTTCTTTTATTTTTGTAAATATCAATTTGGATTAAGGGTAATATGGTAAACTTAAACAATTCCAACTTTTATTTTTAGTAATGGACAATTATTTTGGGACGTACTAAAAAGGAAAGATGAACTATAATATTAGGACGGAGGTAGTAGTAGATCTTTTAATATTATAAACTTACATTTATTATTATATGAACTTTTACGATTTCATGAAATGTCTTATATAACAAAAATGCTTTAAATGTAATAAATTCATAAAGAAGTTCAAAAATTAAAACCTTTGCACAACACACGGAAACGAAATGAATGTCCATTATGGTTTGGTTGAAATGAAACATAACCCACCACATTGGATGCCGCTATATTTAAAATATTTACATTCGTGTTAAGTATTGGTACCTTTAAAAATAATTGTCCTATCTCTTACATTTAACATATTTCAACAGACTTTGAGTATGTTTAGTAGCAAATGTTTAGAAGCGTTTTGAAGCAAATAGCAATTAGCGGTTAACATTTTGTAGAAAATGCTTGTTTCGAAACAAACAACTAACATTCCTACATTTTTTAAACACTCAAAATCAAAATGCTACTTCTAGTAGCAGATATGAGCAACTAGTATTTTCACTTACAAATTACTACTTATGACCATGCAACTACGTTAACAAACACTTGATTTCGTTACAGATTTACTACCGCTATTTTTGTCAAAAATACCCTTTATGCTCAACAAGCCTAAGGGCATCCACTATGGCAAACCTTTTCTAAAGGTTTATTATTTGGTTATGACATTAATTTATGAACCTTTTTGTTTTAGAAACATATTCTCATTATGTATAAACTTTTTCAAGTTTTATAATCATCTCACATAATTTAAATGCATTTAATTATGAAGATGTTCAATATCCAAGACTTCTTCATGCCATACAAGCTTGAAATAAACGTTTACAAGTTTTTAGACCTCTTTATAATTTTATAAAACTTTTCATAAACGTTTATGCCCTTACAAAAACGGTAGGGTTTTTAGATAGATAGGTTACCAAACTATCAACTTTTGTTCGTCTAAGTTACTAAACTTTTTTTTGTTCATTTCGGTTACTGGACTATCAAAACCGGTTAAATTTGGTATCGAACTATCGATGACCGGTTACTAGTGTTAATTCCCGGTTACATTGCCAGCGTGGCATTTGACTTTTGATACAAATAAGTTACTGAACTTTGCGAATTTATTCACCTAAGTTACTAAACTTTGCGAATTTTTACACACGTTTTTATACACATTTTTATACACACATTTTTATAAACACGTTTTCATACACACATTTTTTATACACATTTTTATACACGGGTTTATACACATCTTTTTATACACGGTTTTATAAACACGTTTTTATACACACATTTTTATACACGGTTTTATACACACGTTTTTACACATATTTTTATACACACATTTTTATACAAGCTTTTATACACACGTTGTTATACACACATTTTTATACACGTTTTTATACACACATTTTATGCACGGTTTTATACACACGTTTTTATACACATATTTTTATACACGATTTTATACACACATTCTTATATACATGTTGTAATACACATTTTTATAAAAACGTGTGCATATAAACGTATGTATAAAAAAAAATATAAAATTGTGTGTATAAAAACGTGTTAAAAAATGTGTGTATAAAAACCTGTATAAAATGTGTGTATAAAAGCGTGTATAAAATGTGTGTATAAAAGCGTGTATAAAAATGTGCGTATAAAAATGCATATAAAAACATCGATTAAAACGTGTATAAAAACATGTATTTTCTAGAGATATTTTTAGATGAACAAAACAACAAACTTTAGTATCTTAAGCGAAAAAATTCGCAAAGTTGAGTAATATACCTGTCAAATAACCTGATAAGTTTCTGAGTTGGATAACTGGGCCCACAAAAAGCTGACGTGGAGAAGGTCAAAACACAATATCCCGATTGTCAGTATTCGAGGTAACCTAAATGAACACACTTTTGTTGTTCGGTAACCTTAAAATTAAACTTCGATAGTCCAGTAACCCAAATGAACAAAAAAAAAGTTTAGTAAGGTTGTGTTTGTTTTTGCAAAAAAAGTCTGTCCGGCTCTGACTCTTACCCAGTCAGACGCGGTCAGACATGATCGTTGTTTGTTTTTTCGTTAACAATCAGACGCGGTCAGATGTATATTGTCTGACCCGGTAAGAGGCGGTGATCAAATCCGATCAGGTCTGTAATCTCTGATTGCCTCTTAACCTAGCCCTTACATTTTTTCAGCCCATGAACAAAAAAATGTATCTCGTTTTTGAGAAGGAAATAATATAAAAAAGCATGAGGATATGGGTGTTTGCGATTCGCGTTTTGGTTAACACAGTCGAAAGAATCGAACAAGATTTGTTAATGTTGCTTGAATGTTTCATGGAGAAACAAATGGTAAAGTGTTTTTGGTGGCTGAAAGAAAGAGTTATATATATATATATATATATATATATATATATATATATATATATATATATATATATATATATATATATATATATTAGGTTATAGGTTATCGTGTACTTTAGGTTAATTGATGGGCCTGTTCTTTTTCTTTTTTGGGCTGAAATAGTCATTTGATATTTTACTGTTGCATACTTGCATCGTAGTTTATTATTCACATTTGTGACTACAAAGGCTATTGATCGGTTCGGTTATCGGTTGTTCGGTTCGGTTAGTTTGGTTAAAAGATTTTTTGGTTAACTCGAAAATTGAATCGAATCAAACCGAACTAGAATTCAACCGAACCGAATCGAAAACCAAATTTGAATTCTGTTTAGTTTTCGGGTTGACTCGGATAACCCGAATTACACCATTTATTTAAAAAAGTTAAATAACTACATAAATATTTAGCGAAAAAAATATCCAAGCATAAAAAAGTGTTTTTGTTCAATATTTGTTTTAAAAACAAATAAATAAAACCATTCAGATAATTGTAAAGAAACAAATAATTTTTTATTCAGATTCAGACTTTATGACTATCTCTTACCAGTAAGATGTGGTAGTCAGATTCAGACTCAAAACATAAAAAAAACACCCTAACTTAGGCAATAAAAGTTGATAGGTAATCAATCAAAAAATCCAAAACGGTACAAGTTGTAAAATTTGAAAAAAAATCAGTGTCCAAGCAACGTGCGTAGTGAGTGCGTCGTCCCTTTAACCGTTATTCCAACTCATTCATTCCCCAACCAAATCAAATCTGCATCTCCAAATCCAAACCCTAGATTCACATTGAAAATCAAACACATTGTGATCAATCAATCAAACAAACAGATCTTAAAGAAAGAATTAAAATGGCGGCAACAATGGGGAGCTTGATCGGACTGGTAAACAAGATACAAATGGCGTGTACTGTTTTAGGAGATCACGGTGGTGAAGGCATGTCTCTTTGGGAAGCTCTTCCTACCGTCGCTGTTGTCGGTGGCCAGGTCGAATCATTTTTCTCAAATCATTTTTTTATATATTTTGTTGTGGATCTAACATTTTTATAAAAATGAATCAGAGTTCCGGTAAATCTTCGGTGTTGGAGAGTGTCGTCGGAAGAGATTTCTTACCTCGTGGATCCGGTATATATATATATATTTTTATGGATTTCTGATTGTTACGGAACTGCGATTAAAAAAACTGCGGGATTTACGTGTTTTTTAAGCTCATCTGTGAGATCTACGATAAGTTTATATTAGTAATTGCCTAGGATTTGTATTTATCCACATTGCTCCATACCTCTACGGTTGTTATGTTTATTTTCTTCGTATATTGTGCATTGCTAGATTCAAATTTTAGTTTGGGTCAAGGATGTTAATGATCGGATGAAAGAAAAAATAATTAGTACGGGAGTAAGATAAGTAGTTAACAAGGGGCATCACTTTCTTCTTGAAAGGAGAACGTGTCAATGTTGTTTAAGAAGAGTGAAATAAATAATAAGGAAAATTGTTACATGTATTTTGACATGTTTATATAACGTGCTCTTCTTTTTTCCTTTATCTTCTATTGATATGGAGGTTCTAACTCCTTGTTTTGTGGATAACTTTAAGGTATTGTTACAAGGAGGCCGTTGGTATTGCAATTGCATAAGATAGAGAGGGGAACTGAGTATGCAGAGTTTCTTCATAATCCAAGGAAGAAGTTCACGGATTTTGGTACGTTGATTACAAATTTCTGATGCTTACTTTTTATTTGTCTAGTACTCTAGTTTGTCCGGGGTTAAACTGAAACATTCTGTACTAGTGATATTTGGTGCACCTTGCACGACCAATTATATCACAATCACAATTACAGAGTATCTTCTAATAGCCGTAAACATGAGAAATGAGATACACAGAAACAACCTGACTTCGAATGTTCTTAACGTGTGCAGATTTAAATGGATATATAGTTATACACACTGCTCATTAGTTTGTCACTATTCATAGATTTCAGATTTGAATCACATCAATTTCTAAGTGCAGCAATAAAACTACACAAAGTAGAGTTACTTGGTCCCGGTCACACTAGTTCTAGAACATATTGGCTTTGGCTCACATTTACTTGCTTTTTGAAAACAAGGATCATTATGTTATCTGATATAGTTTTGGCCTACCGCATTTGGATTTGTTTGCTTTCCTGACCTGTTACAGTGTAGAATTATCTCGAGAGCCTACTTACCTCTGCTAAGTTTAGTTATTCACTTTAAGAATTCTGATTTATAAGAAAACAGTTTCAATGGTGAAATAGCTTGATCGGAGATCTCAAATTGCAAATAGGGACATTTAGTAAGATCAAATTGACACTCTTGCTGAATGTTCATTCTACATGTTATCGACAGATATCAAGTAGATATTCCATAAGTTGCTAGTCCCTTTAGATGTGCCTGTCTTCATCATGATCTTAAATTTTAGAATCTGGATTCTGGAAGGTCTGCATGCCTTATCAGTTCAGTTAAGCAGTACTCTTTTTTAACCTGATGCTGCATGTTTCTACAATAAACTGTTAGATTATCTTCAGTATTTGATGATATGCCAATATTACATATTATTTGTCTGATCAAATAGTCATTGCATAGATATATCATTGCTTTCCCCATGACAATCATTTGTATTCATTTTGTCATGTAAATGCATAGCTCTCGTCTATGTGGTGCCAAAAATGATTATGTCAAGGCATATATTGGATATATCTAATTTGTTTCTTCTCTGGAGCAGCTGCTGTGCGTAAGGAGATTGAAGATGAAACAGAACGTATGACTGGGAAGTCAAAGGCAATTTCTAACCGTCCGATTCACCTTAGTATCTATTCTCCAAATGGTATAGTCATTGTTTTGGTGATTGTGAACTAACTAACATGGACAAGTTCAAGTATTCCTTATAATTGGTTTCTATATCAACATTAAGAGCTTGATATTTGTTTTACAGTTGTGAACCTGACTCTTATAGATCTTCCTGGGTTGACAAAAGTTGCTGTAGGTGAGCATTTACTAGTTTTTAGCTATAACATAAATCTGTCTGGCGCTATACTATGACAACAGTAACTGATGCACGTATATGTAATCACCTTTTTGGTCTTTGCAGAGGGACAGCCTGAATCCATTGTTGAAGATATTGAAAATATGGTCCGCTCCTACGTCGAAAAGGTTTGAAACATATTTTAGTAGATCATACCATCTAGATGACTTATTTAATTTTAAATGAATGCTTAATAAATTAGCCATTTTGGTCATGGAATATACATCCTAGCTGTTGGGTGCAACTTATAACTTTTGGAAACTTATGTTTCCATGTCATTTATGTCGAGATTAGTTTCCACTCGGTCATCTAATGAAAACTTCTGTTTCTGTAGCCAAATTGCATTATATTGGCAATTTCCCCTGCTAATCAAGACATTGCCACATCTGATGCTATAAAGCTTGCTAAAGAAGTTGATCCTTCAGGTATCTTATGGTTTTAAAATTCAATTTCTGTCTAAAAGTTTTCATGATCCGTTCTTCTGTGGTTAACTCTACGCATGCACACACATATATGTCTAAAATACACTTCAACCTGAACCTGAATGTTAATTTTCAGTTGGGGTGCTACCTCTTGGCCGTAAGGACATATTGGTTATGGTGCCCTTCCTGTTAGCCAGTTTTCATATCTGGAATTAGAATACTAAATTTCTCATTTTGTACTTAGGTGACCGAACATTTGGCGTGGTAACTAAACTCGATCTCATGGATGCGGGAACCGACTGTCTGGATGTATATCTTTTATCTTCTCAAAAGTTTCTAGATATACTTTACATTATTCCCTGACTTTGATACCTTGTAGCACTTGCATACCTCAATTTCATAGGTTACAATTGCTAGGTCCTAGTATCAAGAATAGACCTTATTTATTACAAAATGACAGGTTCTCGAGGGAAGATCCTACAGGCTTCAACATCCATGGGTTGGAATTGTAAATCGTTCACAAGCTGATATCAACAAGAATGTTGACATGATTGTTGCTCGACGAAAGGAGCAGGAATATTTCGAATCTAGCCCTATCTATGGACACCTGGCACCTAAAATGGGTTCAGTGTATCTTGCAAAGCTTTTATCCAAGGTATCCATATTCTTCATATTCATTTTACTTAACAGTATTCTTAATTATATTGTTTGACAAGTTTCTATTCTTATTAATCTCTCTTCATCAGCATTTGGAGTCTGTTATCAGGCAGAAGATACCAAGCTTAATTTCATTAATTAATAAAAATATTGATGACATCAATGCGGAGCTGGATCGTATTGGCAGACCAATAGGAGCAGATGGAGGGGTAAGTTTCATAGAAGTCTCATAATTCTTATATATTACTTGAATGGTTATTTTTACTAGCCACAAGTTAATATGTATGCTTGTGAACAGGCACAACTTTATACAATTTTGGAATTGTGCCGTGCGTTTGATCGCGTGTTCAAAGAGCACCTTGATGGAGGGTAATGCATGATTTCTACTTCTAACTTAATGCACCGGCTCCAATTTTGAAATTTAATATGGAACCAAAACAACAAAACGATATATAACGAGATACCAATATAAAAGAAAACTGATGTCACTTAAACACAACAAAATGATGTATAACATGACACTGATATAAAAGAAAACTCATGTCACTTATTTGGATAGTATTTCTATTCTAACACCGGTTCCTTTTTCAGTCGACCAGGTGGAGATCGTATATATGGAGTCTTTGATCATCAGCTACCAGCTGCATTGAAAAAGCTTCCACTGGACCGCCACCTCTCCACCAGTAATGTCCGCAAAGTTGTTTCAGAGGCTGATGGTTATCAGCCCCACTTGGTTGCTCCTGAACAAGGATATAGAAGATTAATAGATGGATCTCTTGGATTTTTTAAGGGCCCAGCTGAAGCTACTGTAGATGCGGTAATCTTTTGTAGTTTTTGGTGTTATTTCAGTCTAGGGCTGAGCAAAGTGACCCGAAAATCGAACCGACCCGACAAACCAAGCCGAACCGAGCTTGTTCGGTTTTCGGTTTTGGATATGTATTTCGGTTTGGTCGGTTCGGGTTCGGTTTGGTTCGGCTCAAACCCGACACTTAGTCGGTTCGAACTACGTAAACCGAGCCGAACCGACCTTATTCGGTTCGGTTTCGGTTTATATACGGTTCACTCGGTTCGGTTCTCGGTTTGCAAAATTCCTTTAGTCGGTTTCGGTTCGGTTCAGGTCATGCTCACCCTTATTTCAGTCCAATTGCTTGTATTCTAGTATGTAATGAATTTGGAGCAAGTAAATATAATAAAAAATTAAAAAAGTAGGAAGAAGTTAATCTTATTCCATCAGCAGCCCTTGTTCTTTTGTATTGAATAGGTAAAAAGAAAAGAAAAAAAACTCACACCTATGCAGTTAATCTCGGCGATATCTCGGATCTTGGAGCTAGAAAAAATCTCGGCTCCAAATCTCGGTGGTAAATATCGGAACCGATATTCTCGGCGATATTGGACGAGATTTTGCCGAGATTTTGATATCGGATCTCGTTTTGATAAAGAAAATCTCGTTTTTGACTTTTTTTTTGACTTTTTTTCTTCTTTTTTCTGGCAGCCCACATAGTGTTTTGGCAGCCCACTTCTTTTTAAAACCTACTTAAAACAATTACGTTTGACACTTTTATGCTATGTTTTATGTTTAATCTTTTATGATTTTAATATATATATTTAATATTCTAGATAATATAAAAACCGATATCTCACCGCGATAACCGATATTTCAAATCTCGGTCCTTGAACGATATTTGAAATCAGACGGAGATAACTGCATAGACTCACACACGTCAGTGACTAAAATGTGTTTTTTAGTACTAAATGTATTTTAGTACATATTGCAATATCTGTAAGTAAATATAATAATAATTTGGAGCAAATTAGGTTCTTTCCATGCTGCAGTTCTTGTTCTTACCTAATTAAAAAGGTCAAATAAACTCGTTTATGTCACATTGGCTTAATTCTGTCATTCTCTCAGGTACACTTTGTTTTGAAAGAACTTGTGAGGAAATCGATCGCAGAGACAGTGGTAAATATTTCATTACCTTGATCACATAGGTGTTTAATATCTTTGAAATGTGATAATTCTTTTCCAAATTTGATTTTTCTTGGCAACAGAAAACCAAGTATGTTGTTTATAAAAACCAAACACTCTTGTTGCTAGGCATATGATCTGGTGTTTGTTAATACTTGATGCCTTGATGGCTGTTGCAGGAGTTAAGACGGTTCCCATCACTCCAAGCTGACATAGCAGCGGCTTCAAATGAATCACTGGAAAAGTATCGAGATGAAAGCCGAAAGACAGTTAACCGCCTGGTGGAAATGGAATCAACTTATCTAACAGTAGAGTTTTTCCGTAAAATTCATGAATCGGAACTAAGACCCCCCAAAGATGACAAGCATTCAAACGATAAGCATTCAAACAGACCTCCACCAAACGCAGCAGTGGATCGGTATGACGATCAACACTTCAGGAGGATCGGTAAACACATCACCTCTTGCTCTTTTTCTTTATGCTGCTGATGCTAGAAGTAACAAGATGGGTGTTTTCGCTTACGTTTCAAAGCGGGTTCAGGTTTAAAAGGCCTGTATAACGAGCTAACACAATCCATGTTGGGTTGGGTTGACTTGTAAACATTTTTTTTTGTCTATTATGAGGGTGTTTGGTATTGCTTATTTTTTCTGCTTATGCTTCTGCTTAAAATAAGTACTTATAATATAAGTACTTTTGACTAGTGTTTGGATTTGCTTATTTTATGAAAACTGCAATAATATATGTAGAAATAATAATTTTAATAGAAATTTTCAATCAAGTTCATTTAAAAGATTTTAGGTTAAATATGAGAATAAAAAGTAATTTTAATTTGGTATATATAAAAAACAATATGAAATGAAATAAGCATATTCTAACCTGCTTATGAAAAAGTGCTTTTCTGCTTAATAAAAGCAGAAAAGCAGGCAGTGTTTGGGCTGGAAAAGTGCTTTTCTTAAAAAACAGAAAAAATAAGCAATCCCAAACACCCTCTATAGAAACATTTTATAGGTGGTCAAATTCGCGAATCATGATTTAAAAAGCCATACTTTTACATTAACAATATAAATATTTGGGTCAAACAATTTAAAAGGTCTGCAATAAACATAAACTTTGGGCGACTTTAAACCTTTTTGACCATTTTGCTCAGAAAATCTTTTTCGTTTTAGCTAAAATTTTGTTCGACCCGTTTAAGATAAAACCCAAGGCAATGTCACTCATTTATAAGTAATGGATCAGAATTGCTTTCTGTAGTTAATACGATCATAACAATGGTTAAATATCAAATGTATGGAACAAAATGTGTCCAGTTCATGTTTAAACTTGATCAGTAATTGTGTATTTGATGCATTTAGAATGCCATTCTTAGAAAGTGCTCCTCAAAAAGTTCAGATGCTAAATCTTTTTCTGTAAATCGTTCTCCTTTCTGAGTGTACCAAGTGATTTTGATCAGGGTCAAACGTCTCTGCTTACATTGGTATGGTTTGTGATACTCTGAAGAATACGATACCAAAGGCTGTTGTTTATTGTCAAGTCCGAGAAGCAAGAAGATCACTGCTGAATCTATTCTACACACAAGTTGGTAGAAAAGAGGTATGTATTTCCCCAGTTTCTTTGATATTTTTTCCTTCAATCCTAAAAAGTCAAACTCGTTACTCCCACTGTTTTATGAAAATCAAATGTATTGAAAAGTTATGAAACGTGCACAAGCATTATTTCTGTAACGGGTTTAAGTGGTGGTTACTTGCTTATGAAGCTTGGATTGTACACCCACACCATTACGCTATTTGTGATGATAAAATTGATTTCATATACTTGGGATGACCATATGTTATCCTCTTATCATGGAATTTGTACTATAAAAGATATCAAGCCGTGGATTACATAAAAACGTCTTGTCAACAAATATGGATTAATCATTAAACCTTGTAAACATTATATTCATTGACTAATACTTCTATCATGATTAATAAATTATTGTAATAGATTCCTTTTTTAGCTTTATAAATACTGACAGAATGTTCGTTTTTGTTATTAAATTTCCGTCTGATTTATAAAGTTGATAGTCAAAACTGAAATAAGAAGTACAATTAGTATTTTTCTTTCGATGTAGTCAAATTTCCATTAACTTGAGTGAAAACAAAACAAAATGAGCTGATACCAGATGATCAAACCGAATAACTAACCTACCTAAATACACCAAAAAAGACCGAGTACTTATCTATTATGCTGTCTCTTTGATGCAGAAAGAACAGCTTGGTAGAATGTTGGACGAAGATCCGTCACTCATGGAAAAGAGAGAGACCTTAGCTAAGAGGCTTCAACTATATAAGTCAGCCAGAGATGATATTGATTCAGTTGCATGGAAGTGATCGATGAATGTGACCAAACACTGACACAAACCAGGTTGGTGCCTTATATCATACTACAGATTTGTGCAACTCTTTGTTTGGAGTTAAACAAGTTAATTCTTGTTCTGTTGTACTATAATCATATCATTTTGTACTTGTAATTACCAAAAGCCTGTAGGCGTGTTGCCTGTGTTAGAACAATTGGACTTTTCGAGTTGTATACAATATACATGAAGCTATTCTTTTGTTACTGATTACCACTCCAGGTATATTATTATTTGTTCACTTTTGACCATGTTTCCGGTGTTGTGTGTCGCCATGCTTACTCAACAGTTAATAGGCTATGAATTGTGAAGTGATAATTAAGTGGAAAAGAAAGAGGCATTCGTCAATGCTGAATAGGGAACCACCCTGAAGCCAAAATTGCCATATCATTCTGTGTGTCGCTTAGGTGACAAAATGAGTAGGTTGGGCAGTCAGCGGGTCAAAATCTATTTGGTTTACTATAGGTCGACCAGTCATAGAAACCAGGGTTAGGTTCCAAAATTGCCATATCATTCTGTGTGTCGCTTAGGTGACAAAATGAGTAGGTTGGGCAGTCAGCGGGTCAAAATCTATTTGGTTTACTATAGGTCGACCAGTCATAGAAACCAGGGTTAGGTTCCAAAATTGCCATATCATTCTGTGTGTCGCTTAGGTGACAAAATGAGTAGGTTGGGCAGTCAGCGGGTCAAAATCTATTTGGTTTACTATAGGTCGACCAGTCATAGAAACCAGGGTTAGGTTCGAGTAAACAGGGTAACTTTTTTTTATATATCTATAGAAGTTCTATTCCAACACTTCACAAAATTGTTAACCTATTCGAAGTGTTTTATTCAACAAAATCCA
>BQNB010061451.1:1631-36488 GCA_026074375.1 Tanacetum coccineum | reverse complement strand
TGAGACAATTGGACAAGGATATAAGCTAGAAAAGACTTGAGAAAATGGCAGACTATACTACTATTTTTGGACTTTTTACACTATTGTAGTTAAATTTTAAGACTCTAAAATACTCTTGCCATACTATAAATTCAACAGAGGTAGAGCTAATACTACAATAAGCTAATTACAACAAAAATTAAACAAAACTCAGCTAAAATATAAGGTCAAATCATCTGCAACCAAAGATACTAAAGAACAATCTAACATACTTAGGAATACATTGACAGAGATTTGACCTTCAACTCAAATGACAAAATGCACAAACCTATTCTACTGCCTAATAGTTCATAAACAATCTTAAAATCAATACCAAAAGGCTACTAATGAAAATCTACTCAGATAAGCAAACTAACCAAGCAAGAAACCACAGATTCAAACCACCTATACATTGAACCTTAAAACTTAGATTTTTACCTTAAAAGCTTTTAAAAACTGATTTATAGACTAACTTAAAGCTGATTAAAACTGACTAAAGGGGCAAAGTGCAGCATGTCCCTCTTTTGACCCATTTTATAACCTTGACCCAAACACCCCTTAAAGTTTTCAATATCTATTTTTAAGGTGATTAAGAGTGATTTAAGCCTAGGTATTTAAAAACAGATGATTACCAAACAACATTAAGCAAAAATAAACACAATCCAATAACAAATAAGCACTAAAATAAGCAAAAGAGCAATGAGCAGTATTAAGGTAAAAATGGACAGTTTTAAGCAAAAACTCAAACAAAGGACATATAAGCATAAAACAAGCATAAATCAATAATAACAAGCAGACATAAGCAATAAAAAAGCAGAAATAAGCCCTAATGAGCAATGCTACAGTAATAAGCTAGAAATGAAAAATAAGAAACTTACAAAAGTCCAAGCTTTTGTATGAATAATTCTTAGACCCAAATCACTTTCCTAACACCTCCCATGAGGTTCTAACCCATGGCCTTCCAAAATACACCATGCTCCAAGATTCTTCAAGTATTTCTCTCTTTTTTTTCTTGATTTTTGAAATTTTCTTAAGTACTTTGTATTTAGGTTAAAACAGATTTATAATATGCTTGATTGAGAACTTAAAACAGCTTTGAGACACTTTAAAACAATAAGTAAACACAGGAATTGAAACTTAGACTTTAAAACTTAAAAACTCAAATTTTCATTAACTTAAAAGGAAATTGTTCGATGGAACTCCAAGAGAGGTCCTGAGTTCACGTGGGAACGTGAAGACCAATTCAAGAAGAAATATCCACACCTCTTCACCAAGACCACACCGTCGTCAAGTGCTGCATCGTGAGCCTTGAGGACAAGGCTCGTTTAACGGGGGAAGTCTATAACACCCTGTGTTTTCAAGTCATTGACGACGTCGATAAATCCACAATGTACCTTTTGTATTGTACGCATTTGCTTTAAATCATAAATGTTAAGCTAAATCGCGTAAGCTAAAAATTAGCGTTTAATGTAAACGGGCATCAATCAATTAAGCGTTGGCATCAATAAAGTATTAAATAATTATTTTGAGAATAATTATGGTCATTGTTCATTTATTTTTATCGGTTACGTAAGTTAAATTCGTTTCGCGACAAATTAAGTTTAGGCATACCCGGAACCACAAAAATAATTCTACGCTTCAACAAATACCTACGTTTTTATACAACGATCAAAGTTTATGAAACTTTATGCATATGAGCATACATATACATGTCCTATATAAATGCATATGTACAAATTAACAAAGACATTACAAGTATACTTTTATAAAAATAAACTACACTTTACTTTTTATATAAAAGTTTCACTTACACTTTCTTTTATAAAAACACAAGTAAACATATAAAGTATATAAAAGAAACTAGCAAAACACAAATCCTTGTTTCCATGGGATGATGTCTCTTTTAGGGGACATAAGAACACAAACCATTAAGGAGGTATGGCCTAACTAGTTGCATAGTAAATTTGACCATCTTTTCCCTAAAACCCTCATCTTGCCGCCCCCCCCCCCTCCTAAGACCATTGACCACATGGTCTTTGATAGTTACTTGCACCATTACTAGTTCTTTATATATATATAACACTTACCTTTTTCATAAGTTAGTCACACAAGTATTTTCCTTAACAAAAATCATCTTCTTTCTCTCCTCTCTAAGCCAAAACCCACGGCTCACATAAACAAAATCCAAACCAAAATTTTTAAATAAGAACCTATACACATCTATACACATCCATCCTAAGATATTCTAAGGTATTTCCATGCACTGGATTACCTTTTTCAAGTATTAATCAAGAAATCAAGATTAGGGTTTTCATTTGGAAACTAAGGTTTTCTTGGTTATAATCTTGGGTTTAAAGTCTAAACAAGGGTTTATCACTTATTTTTCATCATCCTACATCATCTCATTAAGGTTATCTTAAGCCCTTAACTTTTCATTTATATGATTATATGCATATGTGAGTTTATTGTAGTAAATCAACCATTAGGAAATGATTGAACTTGTAAACATGGATTTTTTCTTGGAAATATAGTTTTATGAGCTTATACACATGTTGTATGGATGGTAATATGAAGTTATAAATGGATACAAAAAGTATTATACAAATCTTAATTAAGCAATAAAAAGTGTTAAAATGCAAATGGGGTTTTAAAAGATCACTTGATATGTTCCAAGTAAAAGTATGATAAATAGCATGTTAATATTGTTTATGAGCTTTTTTGTCATGATATATGAACATAAAAATAAAGTCATAATGGAAGTAAAAGACTTGTACACTTTTGGTAAAGTTATAAAGTATAAAATATAAAAACAAGGTAAAAAAAGACTTAATAAATCACCCAAAACTTTTTGTCCCGAAAAGTGTAAAAAACATACTTACATATATACTTTTAATAAAATAGAATACGACTCATGACGATTCCGAAAAAGTAAGAAACTTGTCAAACGGATAAATAACGAAAAAGTTATGGTAAAAACAAGTTATACGATAAATAAATGGATTTATAAAAGAATTTTTATAAAAACTTTTCATAAAAAATTTTCAAACAGCAAGTTTGATATTTTTAACAAATAATACATATTTTTAGGATTCCAAAATGATAAGAATCGTAATTTTTCAATTAATAACGAACGATTATAGAATTTCGCGAATTACGACATTAATACTTTTAAAACAACTATTTTTAATAAAAGTTACTGTTCATGACAGAAAGTTATATTTTTGTAAACCTTATAAATTGATAGGATTTTCTATTAATGAGAGAACTACCTCAGAAAGAATCGTTAAAAACGGAGTCTAAACGAATAAAATACGACATTTACGAGGTTATTACGACAAACCCAAAATACGATTTAAAAATAAAACTCACAGGTCTGGTGTGAACAGTAAAAGTTACTGTTCATCAGGGACCCCCCCCCCACCCCCCCCCCCCCCCCCCCCCCCCACACCCCCCCCCCCCCCCCCCCCCCCCCCCCCCCCCCCCCCCCCCCCCCCCCCCCCCCCCCCCCCCCCCCCCCCCCCCCCCCCCCCCCCCCCCCACCCCCCCCCCCACCCCCCCCCCCCCCCCCCCCCCCCCCCCCCCCCCCCCCCCCCCCCCCCCCCCCCTCCCCCCCCTCCCCCCCCCACCCCCCCCCCCACCCCACCCCCCCCCCCCCCCCCCCCACCCCCCCCCCCCCCCCCCCCCCCCCCCCCCCCCCCCCACCCCCCCCCACCCCCCCACCCCCCCCCCCCCCCCCCCCCCCCCCCTCCCCCCCCCCCCCAACCCCCCCCCCCCCCCCCACCCCCCCCCCCCACACCCCCCCCACCCCTCCCCCCCCCCCCACCCCCCCCCCCCCCCCCCCCCCCCCCCCCCCCCCCCCCCCCCCCCCCCCCCACCCCCCCCCCCCCCCCCACCCCCCCCCCCCCCCCCCCCCCCCTCCCCCCCCCCCCCCCCCCCCCCCCACCCCCCCCCCCCCCCCCCCCCCCCCCCACCCCCCCTACCCCCCCCCCCCCCTCCCCTCCCCCCCCCCCCCCCCCCCCCCCCCCCCCCCCCCCCCCCCACCCCCCCCCCCCCCCCCCCCCCCCCCCCCCCCTCCCCCCCCCAACCCCCCCCCCCCCCCCCCACCCCCCCCCCCCCCCCACCCCCACACCCCCCCCCCCCCCCCCCCCCCCCCCATGGACTTAATGAACTGGGTTTTCAAACCATACTTAGGTAGGTTTGTCATCGTATTCATTGATGACATTCTGGCCTACTCAAAGTCGAAGGAGGAACATGAAGTTCATGTGAAGTTAGTATTGGAGTCACTGAGAAAGGAGAAGTTGTATGCTAAGTTTTCTAAGTGTGAGTTTTGGTTGGAAGAGGTGCATTTTCTTGGTCACGTGGTCAACCATAAAGTATTCATGTGGACCCGAGTAAGAGTGGGGTAGTGAGGAATTAGATTATTATTCTTAGGATTGTCAGGTTACTACCGACGTGCATCGCAAAAAAAATTTAGATTGTTGAATCCCCTTACTTCCCTAACTAAGAGGAATCAGAAGTATGAGTGGAGCGTAGAACAAGAAGAGACTTTTCAGACTTTGAAGAATGATTTGTGTTATACTCTGATAAAATGAATGTAGTAGGTGATGCGTTGAGTAGAAAGGAGAGAGTGAAATCAAGACGAGTAAGAGGAATCATACTCTGGCAGCCCAAAGTGAGGCGTTTAAGCAAGAAAACGTACTTGCAGAAAGGCTACGTGGTTTAGATCAACAGATGGAAAGAAAAGGAGACGAGAGTTTGTACTTTATGGATCGAATTTAGGTTCTATTGGTAGGAAGTTTAATGGATTAGGCCCATGCATCAAGGTACTTAGTACATCCGGGATCGGATAAGACGTACTATAACCTTGGAGACATGTATTGGTAGCTACGTGTAGAAAAGGAATATAGCTATCTATGTTAGCAAATGTTGGATTTGTTTAAGAAGTGAAGGCTGCAATGTCAAAGACTTTTGGCTTGCTGCAACAGCCTGAGATACTTGAGTGAAAATGAGATAGAATCACTAAATTTCCAAGGTCAAAGTTGTGAGTATGATGTGATTTGGGTGATGGTCGGTAGACTGACCAAGTTAGCTTATTTTCTAGCTATGTAAGAAGATTTCAAGATGTGAAGTTGGTAAGGATTTATATTGATGAGATAATAGCAAGGAATTGAATTCTGGTGGCGATCAACTCAGATTGAGATGGATGATTTACCTTGTGGTTTTGGCAGACGCTGCAAAAAGTGTTAGAGACGCTATTGGATTTGAGTACTGCTTAGCATCCTCAAGCGGATGGACAAAGTGAACGTATGATTCATACTTTGGAAGATATAATGAGGGCATGTGTTATCGATTTTGGTGGTAATTATCAATTGAGCATTCGGTGTGCTCCGTTTGAAGCTATGTGTGGAAGGAAATGTAGGTCGCATGTTCTATGGGCAGAGATTGGAGAGAGTAGTTTGACTGGACTTGAGTTAGTACAAGAAACGACTGATAAGGTAGTGTTGGTATAGGAAAAGCCCAAAGCGGCGAGAGATCGTCAAAAGAGCTATGCGGATAAGAAATGTAAACCGTTAGAGTTTGAGGTGGGTGATCGGGTATTATTAAGGGTGTCGCCTTGGAAGGGCGTAGTGTGTTTTGGAAAGAAGGGTAAATTTGCTCCCAGATATGTAGGATCATTTGAGATCCTTGAGAGGATTGGTCATGTAGCTTATAGGTTGAGGTTACCTGAGGAGCTGAGTAGTGTGCATGACACCTTTCATGTATCAAACCTGAAGAAATGTCTGGCAGATGCTAATTTGCATGTGCCATTAAACGAGATAAAGGTCGACAAGACACTTCGTTTTGTTGAGGAACCTGTAGAGATTATGGATAGAGAGATTAAAAAGTTAAAACGTAAGAAGATAACACTAGTGAAAATTAGATGAAATTCAAAACGTGGTCTTGAGTTACTTGGGAACACGAAGATCAGATGAGGATTGAGTATCCACAATTGTTCGTAGACCGAGTTGTTGAGCCTGCTAGTTAAATCTCGGGACGAGATTTCCTCAAGGAGGGGATACTGTAACAACCGTGATTTAATCAGGTTAGTGATACCTTTAAAAATGGCTAAGAGTTTGTTGTATGTGATTTTGTATGCTATGTGTTCTATATGTATGCTAAGTGGGTTGAATAGGTGCATGATATCATTTTGAGGTGTATGGGCATCTCTTTTTTAGTGTGTTTGTGTTTAGTGATAATGGAAAGTATTGGCGTATATGTTTCTTTTCGTTTGGAGCAGTTATACTGCTATGCGTACCCTTTTGGTGGGCAGGCAAAGTTGTTAGCAGTAAGATATCTTGTGAAAGTTGGTTGGAATTCAAAGTGTAACTTTGAGTTAACATGGGTATGGGAGGACTACTTGAAAGATAAGTATCCTCGATTAATTGTTTGGTAATGATAGAGTTGAACCTTTTGGTTAAATCTCGGGACGAGATTTCCTTAAGGAGGGGATACTGTGACAACCATGATTTGAGCAGGTTAGTCAAACCGTTAGTGTTGACTTGTGAATCTGTTGCAATATATGGTGTATGTGATTATATGTATTTATATGTGTTTATGTGAATTATGTGGGAAATTGGTAGTCAATCTATTGAGTGTGATCATCTCAATGAGATTGGAATGGTGGTGAGATTGGTTAAATTCATTTCGTTCACTTTTGGTGACAAGGAAATGATTTTGTGGTTTAAGCGTTTTAGTGATTTATCGTGTAAGTATTTTTACGTATACGTATTTATGTGTTAGTAAAATTAGGGATGAATAGGCTTTAGTGGTTAGAATAAGAAAGAAATGAAATTTCTATTTTTTTGGAAAGTTAGGTTTAATGAAAATGAAAAGTTAGTCATTTTAAAAGTCTAGTAAATTGCGTTTACGCAAAAAGGTATACTCAAATAAGCTTAGTTTTTATAAAAACTTAAGGTAATGTAAATAATTAAGTAATTAATAAATAAATAAAAAGAAAAGAAAAGAAAGGGGGAATCGGCCGGTTATAGGGATAAGGGAAAAAAGGAAACAATTTTGATACCAATTAGGACTCTATTAGTATAAATACTAAACAATAATAACCCTAAATCAATTTTTCTCCCCTCCCCTTAAAGATATTGGTCTAATACTCCAAACTAAGAAGAAGGAAAAAAATTATTTTTCAAGCTAGGTGGTTTTTTGTTCAAGATTTGAAGATTTAAGGTATATATTATAATCCTTTGAAGTTAATTATCATTAAAAACATGTATTAAATTATTATGATGGAATTAGGGTTTTATAAAATCTGTAAATTAATGATGTTTAATCATATTGCAATAATTAGGGTTTAATTAGGATCATATGGGTGTATTCGTTAGGGTTTAGATCGCGTTAGAACTTGATTTAGATTAAGGCAGAATTTAGGGATGTGTTGTTCAGATATTATCTCAATGATGGTAATAGATTTTGTTAAGTTTCCGGTGTCTATGATGTAGCTCAGAGAGTCTAGTTTCCATAACATCCAGCCTAGAAAGTTTTTAAGGTAGGGAAGTCATTCAAATGTTGGTTACAAGAAAAGTTGTCAAAGCAGTAAATTAGGGTCAGATTTAGGTCAGATTACGAGGTGTAAAACCCCTACTTAATATTTGAATTATGATTAGACAACCTACAGGCGTTTAGTTCTATGTGTCTATTAAAAATTCTCTATAGGAGAGCTTCTGATTTGGAGTCTAAGTATGGTTTTTAGGTCCAAACTTTTTAGTGTGCGATCAGATCCAAAACTGAGTAGTTAAAAGTTTGATTTTATTTGGGGCACTTAAGAGTGAAAATAAATTAGTGGAAAAATCTTGAGGTTAGTAGACTCATGGTATTGAACCTGTGATTTTTGGTAAAATTTATAAAGCTCAGCAGGTATGGTTTATAAAATGGTAAAGTGATGTTAAAATTTTGCGTTTTTGAGTAAATTATAAGACTTTAGAAAAGTGTGTAAACACGTTGGTTAAGGTTGAGCATGGTGTCAAGGTAACCCATGAGGGTAATTAAACACCTTAGACATACATCATATGATTGTTTTCTTGGGCATAGCAATTGTTGGTCGCATTGTAACACGTGTTTTGTTTGATTGTTTTGATTTGGCTAGTGTTTGTGGAAGTGCAAAGCATCAGGTTGAGTTTCATAGCCCCTTTTTGCTTAAGTTTCCTTGGGGGTAAAAATGATGCCATGAGTATTAAATATTTTAGTTACTGTGATAATATGTTTTAAATGAGGCATGGGTTGTACGAGACTATTGTATGTTATGTGCTACTTGCTAATATGATATGATTTGTTATGCTTGAGCGTAACCGTCTCATTGCTGTGGATTGTTAGTAGTGAGCGTGACCATCTCATTGCTGTAGATTGTTGATAGTGAGCATGATCGTCTCATTTTTGTGGATCGTAGGACACGTTTCCGTTCCCTTGTTTGTGATGTTGAGCGTGACCGTCTCAACATGGTTTGATGTGATTGCATGTTAGCTTGTATGATAGTTCGTTGTATGTCCTGCTATGCTATGTTTTATTTATCACAGTAATTACAAAGCGAGTTATTGGCGTGTCTTAAACCTATGACTCTCACCAACGTTATGTTGACATTTAAGCATCATTTTTAGGTGAGCATCATGGAAATAAAATAATAGAAGTGGATAGAGCGAGACCTAGGTTGCATCTAAGTTTCTCCCTTTTGGTTTTATGTTTTGCATTATTTGGATGATTAAATGTTGGTTATGGATTTGCTTAGGGTGTGAAATGGTCTCTATATTGGCGAGAACCTCTTTTTCTTTAATATAAGACGCCTTTGAATTTATCGATTTGTTTTGGGTATTTTCATGACACTTTGTGTCTATGTTTTGTTTATTTCATGCATATTAGTTTCTCTATATAGACATCATTGTGTTGTGATGATATCCATTCTCGTTACGCCTCGCGTTTTCGCCTTGGCGGGGTGTGACACTTTGTACCTCATTTATAAATTTTCATGCAACACTTGGTGTAGTATCATCTGAAAACTCTTCATTTGGTATTGAAATTGGTTCAGAAACATTGGCCGTTTTGGAAGTATTTGAAAAATATAACTCTTCGCGTGACTTGGCGTTTAAGAAACAAAAACCCCCGAAAGATGATTAATCTTTGTATAATTTTCCAGTTTTATTTCTTTGTTCAACTGTTTCATTTTTAAACGACTCTCCTGAGCAAGTTGCAGTGTCTCCTCCGAATCATACACAGCAGGAGGATCATGCTTTTCCAATAGAACTTTGCCATTATACAAACTTTGTTGTTTCTGCTGAGCTTGCTTGAGATAAAAAGGATTTTGATAACCCAAAGCCATTTTCTGTTCGGTGTGGTAAAACGAGTCTGGCTTTGGTGAAAGTATGTGCATCAGTTGAATCGATTGACCCATTGATATGTGAGGAATCACAATCCTTTTTATATCAAAAATGACCCTTAAATGATTAAATTGTGCAAATTATGCTTCTATATTGGTTGTTTTGTCATTTGTGATGTGTAGGTACGGATATTGCAAAAATCACAAGAAAATGGTCAAAACCGGACAAACACGAACACGGGAATGGAAAGAGTGCTCAAGAGCTAGAAGTTTTCTAGCAAAGGTCAACAAAGTCAACCTCGGTCAACCCTTGGTCAACCCACTAAAAGACAAAACCCTTAAATCCCCAAAACAGCCCCTATTGTTTAACATATAACAAAAATGGTCCTTGAATGACTAACACCGTTAGTCCTTTTAATATAAAAGGCTAACGGTTGTTATCTTTTTAATTATAACCCAAAACCCTTTTACCCAGCCCATGATATTTACCCAAGCCCATTTCTTTTTTATAAAAGCCCAAGTCAAATACTCGTTCCCCGGGTCAAACACAACTCTATAAAAGAAAAGAAGGCGGGAAAATCTGTTTTTACTATTCATCATCCCCTCCGTTTTACCCTACATAAAAAAGAAAGGGTAAAATTTAATTAATGACATGGAACAAAGATTCGAGTACTATGTTACACGCTGGCAAGCGAAACGTCACCAAAGGGCTTTGATTGGTCAAGATGACTCAAGGAATGACACGCGGGCTTTCAAAGAAACACACCAAAAAGGGGAATATTGCACTAAAATCAATGTAAAAGAAGTACAAGGCCTCTGACACAAGGAATGCCACGCTGGCAATCCGTGTGCTCATTTTGATCCAACGGTGAAGAGATAGCCTCCAATGATTACAAAGAATGGAGGGTTCAGATTAAGAGGAGCATTTAACAGACTTGAAGACCTAGAAGAATCCTTTCTCTCCTATAAATATAAGGCTTCCTCAACTCACGGAGATGTTAGTTAGTTTTATTATTTTTAAAGTTGCTTTTAAATTGTAATTTCTTTTAAAAAGTAATGTTAGCTTATTGTAATCTATTTTTCAATTGTACTCAGCTTTATTATCACATAAGAATTAAAAAATTCTATGTGTGCATTATCTTTCATAAATCTTCTTTTATGCAAAATATGGCATCTAAAAGCTTTAAACTGTTTCCATACCTCTCATTTCTAATATACTGGCTCTTATTCTACTTTTAAGCTAGCTATTTACTCAACTAAGCTCTGAAAAGCTTAGTTGAGTTTATCTTACATAAATCCTCCCTCAAATTTTACCACAGCTTAATAAGGAAGGGAAACCAGATATGAATGGGTTTCCAGGACCCTACCAACTTATCCTAGGATAAGATGGAGCTTGTTGATAGCTCACAAGAGCATTTGATTAGCCTTGTTTAGAGCAAAGGCTATTGTAAGTTCTCAAATTCCTTTTTATAGCTTAATTTTGAATTTTGCTTATTTACTGCTTATTATTGCTTAGTTTAGTTTAATAATGCTTATTATAGTTGTTATGTGCTTATGATGCTTAATTGATAGTTTAAATTCTTAGTTTACTCTTATTTGTTATAAAATAGTCAAAAACACCAAAAATATTAGCATAGTCTTGAAGCTTATTAATTCTGCTTATTTAGTTGGTTAAAACTGTTAATTAGGTCTATTATTAGCTTTTTACTATCTGGTATTAAGGATTAATAGCTTATATCTAAAATTTATAAGCTGAAAATGAGGTTTAATAGTTTAAAGGGGTGTTTGGCACAAGGCAGTACTAACCTAAGTTAGTACTGCCAAAGGTCATTAAACCTTTTGGACTGTTTTTAAACTTGATTTTTGAGTTTATAAGTTTGGATTTTAAGAATTTATTAGGTTAAATCAAGTTTAATTCAAATTTGCTAGTAGTAATTAGAAACTGTTAACATAATTCAAGATAGTTTGCAATTTAAGCTCTAGTCTTCTCTAGCTTTTAACTTCAGTGTATTTGTTGTTATTTTGGTGTCTTATAAATGCTAGAAGCAAAACTTCAAGCCTGCATTTGTTAGTTTAATGTTTTGGTCATTCATGTGCAAACTGCATCAGATAGGGATTTACACTAGAAGCACTTTTCATGCTTAATTATCAGAGGGTAATTTTAGGGATTAGGTTTTGATTTTTAGCACACAAGTTTTGATTTTTAGCACACAAGTTGTTTATAATTTGTCTTAAAAAGTTAATTTAAGTATTTGTTTTTAGCCTTAAAATTCAGCATTTTCCATTTTCAAAACTAAAAATAAAACTCAGTTCCTATTGAGTGTTTAAGCCTTTTTCAGCTAGCTTTTTCAATAAGCATTTGATTTTCAAAATGATTTTTAAAAGCTGTTTCATGTAGCTTTTTGGTTAAGGTTTAAGGTAGTATAAGCTAGAAATCCATAAGGATCTGTTTGCATAGTTAAAAATAAGCCCAAAGTAGCTAAGTTGTCTGTTTGGATTTCAGTTCTATGCTAAAGTGCTTATTTGCCTTATCTGAGCTTATTTGCTTATTTCTTTTGCTTATTTAGGTTTAGTGTTGCTCATTAGGATAGTTTTAGCTTAATTTAGCTTATTTCCTTTAGAGTAAGGCTTATTTAAGCTTAATTGCATTGTAGCTTAAAAATTCTAAGTATTTAAGCCTTTAATATTATTTTTTCATTCTTAGCTTATCGTAGCTCATTTTCTTTGCTTATTTTTGTTCTTTGACGCTTATTAGATATAGCTTATTATCTGTTGTTGCTTATTTGTCTTGATAGTTGCATAATTGTGCTAAAAATTGCAAACAGTTTAGCTCTTTTTAGTTTTAAGCTTTTAAGCATTTCTGTCTTATTTAGCTTATTTTAGTGCTTATTTGTGGTTTATAAAAAAGGTTGTTTTACAAAAATTGCTTATTTGTTGCTTTTATAAAAAGTTGTAAAAAATGGAATTTGCAAAAACATTTGGGAGTAGGGGAAGCCCCGGGTGAAGAAAGGCTCAAACCGGACCTAACCCACACCAAACGTTTTACACAACACACACTCTACCACTGCCCTGGGTCGTTTTGTCTTTATATTTGCAATATCAATCCTTTATAGTCCTTTTTAGACGTTTGGTCGATAAGGTCATTTTTTAGCTTATTTCTCAGCTTATTCGATAAGCTATTTTTCCCATCTTATTTTTCTTAGATTCTACATTGTTCAATCTACTTTTAATAATTTTTTCAGAATTTTTATAAATAGTTTAGTATTTTTAAACATTTAATTTCCTTTAAATCATTTTTAATTCATAAAAAAAAATAAAAAAGTCAACAAAATATAATTCTTTTTTAGAAAATTTTCCTTTTTAAATTTAGAACCTAGGAAAATATTAGATTTGCTTTCGTAAGGTTAAAATTGCAAAATTTTGTTTTTTAAAGAACGAGATTGAATCTCGTTCATGGTTTTAGAGTTTTTAAGCCCTAGTCACCTTCGTTTTGGTCTAGTTTTTTTGGTACTAGCTTTTTAGTTGATTTAGACTTATAAAAACCAAAAAGAACATTTTAGGCTTAATTTTGATAATTTAGGGTTTTTAGGTCCCGTTTAAGATCCCCGTTTAGCGTTTTTAGTTAAAATTTGTCTTCCTTAAAGTGTTTTTAAGTTTTTGTCTTAATTTTCTCGTAGTTTTAGATAACCAATATCAATCTTGTTCTATTCAAGCATCGATTCTTAAAATGACTCTCGACTTTCAATTGCATTCCTCGTTGGGGAAACGATCTGGGAATCATACTCCCAGATTACTATAATTGGGATTTTTTTATTCTTACCTTCTTATATATATATATTTATAAGTATATTTTATATTTATATATTATATATTTTAAAGGTGTGAGTCAACATTGATCACCCATTTTAACCAAAATATTATCTAATTCCTTTATCGTATTCTCAAGGTGAATTTGTTTATCAAGAAGCTCGTCTTCGCGTATTTTGAAATCAGACTTCAACTTTTTCTTTTCTTCAAGAAGAGAAGAAACAGTTGACTTTTCCTTCAAAAGCTAGTTATTTAAATTTGAAATTTCCTCATTCAAAGTTGTTATTTGTTTATTGGAACTTAAGTGAAGTGCATTTATCTTTTTAGTAAGACATTGCTCTTGATAAACAAAATTTTGATAACACCTTTCAAGTTTGTCATATTTTTCTTGACTAATGTCAGAACACTTTTCTTGCTTTTTATATCTAGCAAGCTCAGTGGTCAAATCAACATTAGTTTCTTTCAACTTGCGATTGATTGTGTTGACTTTTTCAACTTCAGTTACCAAATTATTATATATTGATTCAAAATAAGCACGAGTTTCCTCAACAGTTGCAGGATGTTGATCTGCTGTTCCCCCATCTTGTTCCATACTAGAAACCTCAAAAATAACATTATTATCATTTTGTTGTACTTGGTGTGTTTACGCATGGGCTCAAGTAGTCAGTATCTGCTCCTCTTGGAGGAACATATTGAAATATATCATTATATTTAGCAATTGTTTAATGTGTACCTCAGCTTGATAAATTTTTTTTTTTTTTTTTTTTATTTTTTTTTTGTTTTTTTTTTTTTTTTTATTTTTTCGTCTGAATCATAGACGGGAGCTTTGTCAGTCTGAGTACCCGATGTTGATGCTTGCTGAAAATTAGCCATCAATATGCAGTTTTCATTGACTTCCTCAATCTCATCAAGATCTGCTGCAGCAGCCATCAAATCAAATCTTCAGCTTAGAGTTGGATTCTTGCTTCTTCCTTTTGAGCAATCAGCAGTTGAGTCTGAAGATAAGCAGCATCCTTTCTCTGTGGTCTAACTATACAGTTCCTAGCAAGATAACCCAATCATCTGCAGTTGTAACACCTTATCTGATTACCATTATTCCTAATCGCATTACCCTCAGCCGGTGCTGCTACAACATTATCATTCCCATTCAGATTCTTATTAGCAATCCCCGGAACAACACTAAGCCCATTCTGATTTCCAACAGTTTGAACGCTTGGATTCTTAACTACATTATGAACAACCTGATTTCTGACATTTTGTACTGAATTATACCTATTCTGATTCCCAACATTCTTGCCAGATACCTGTTCTAAACTGATTCCACATTGCCTAAACCATCTACATCTGTCTGTCTTGACCCATATTCATACCCAGTTGAGCAATCTGTCTATTACGAGGGTTTAATGAAATTCTCTGGTTGTTATTGGTTGGTGTTGAGTAGTTTAGTTTGAATGTCTTAGCCATTAGAACAAGTGTCATGTTCATTGTAGTTGTGGGATCTGTTATGTCTTTGGGATTTGGCATTGGTTGTTACATGTAGTTTTGGTTGAATGATGGTTGTGGGTTATAGTTGTTGTTGGGAAGTGGTTGTTGCATGTAGGTACTTGGTGATGGTTGATCTGGGTGAAACACTGGATAATTGAAAGGATTGTTAGAATTTGCCATGAGTGCCAAAGGATCATGTATTTTTAAAAGTCGTTCAGCTCTTAAATCATCTACCTCCTTTTGATTGTATTTCAAGAAATCATACAACTGAGTGTAATGTGCTGTATGCAAGTCCTTTGTTTGATGAACAATGGTAACATGTCGACTCCATTCTGGTTGTAAGTTGTTTAGGAACTTGAGATTGCTGGCAATCTTTTCTGGAAAATGTTTGTTTCTCTTGAAATCATTCATCAACTTTGAGAAACGATGATAGTAAGACTCAATCGATTCCCCATCAGTAGAAGTAAACCTTTCCCATTCATTAAACAACTTAGCCTTTTTCTCTTGAATTCCAATATCAGAACCTTTCATTATTTGTTAAACACGTAACCAGATTTCCAGAGCAGTTTCACAACTATCAAAAGCAGCATAGATGTCTTTACGTAGACCGAGAAGAATAGTCTAAATGTCTTGATCATTAGCTTCAACCTGTTTAAGTTCCTTTTCAGTGAGTTCATCATTTGTCTGCTCATGAAAGGTTTCATTCACAGGAACTTCACGGTTTTGATAGAATTCATCTCCCCAACCAGTTGCTGTAATTTCTTCTATTGGGGTTGTGTCTGGTGGTGATATGGATATAGAATTGGTAGAAGGCAGTGAAGTAAGAGCAGAAGGTAGTGAAGTAATAGTAGAAGGTAGTAAAGTAAGAGTTGAAGCAGTGACAGCACAAGAGAGCGGTTCAAAGAGAGCAGGAACTGAGCTGGAACAAGAAAGTATTAAGAAGCAAAAGGTAGATGAGGATAAAGAAACAGCAAAGCTTCAAAGACTAATAGAAGTTGTTCCTGATAAAGAGGAAGTAGCAGTTGATGCTATTCCTTTGGCAACTAAGCCTCCAAGCATTGTTGACTGGAAGATTCATAAAGAGGGGAAGAAATGCTATTACCAGATAATCAGGGCTGCTGGAAGTTCAAAGATGTACTTAGTGTTCAGTCATATGCTTAAAAGTTTTGACAAAGAAGACTTAGAAACTTTGTACAAGTTGGTAAAAGCTAAGTATGGATCAACAAGACCAGTGGAGGACTTGGATTTAGTTTTATATGGAGATTTAAAGATAATGTTTGACCCACATGTTGAAGATCAAGTATGAAAAAATCAATCAGACTATAGAGTATTAGAATAGAAGCTATATGATTCATGTGGTGTACATTCATTAAGGAAGCAAAATGTGCACATTCAAAATGTACACATTGCTATATGATTCATGTGGAGTACTGATATGCTGAACAAGAAGCTTAAAGCTGATCATTGGAATGAAATGTGTTATCAGCTTCTTAAGCTCATCACAAAATAGCTCAAGAATCAATGAAGTGTTTGAAAGCATCCTCCTGGTGATTATGAAGCTTTTAATGAAGAAACTTGATGATTTTAGAGATAAATATCAACTTTAAGGGAGGATTGTTGGGATTAAAAGACTTCTTAATGTTCTTAGAGTTACTGCTGCTAAGGTTTGTGTTACTACTGCTAGCATAAAGTTAGTGTTGTTCAGTAATCTAAATAAAAAATATGCTAAGTAGTTAGTACTGCTAGTGTAACTTAGTTACTATTGCTAGTGTAACTTAGTTACTACTGCTAGTATATGTTAGTACTGCTAGAGTAAAGTTAGTACTGCTGGTGAAGATTGAAGAAAATATTCTAAGTAGTTACTACTGCTTGTACACAGTTAATGCTGTTGGTGTATAAGTTATTACTGCTTGTTCAGAGTTAATGCTGCAAGTACAAAGTTACAACTGCTAAAAAGATTAAGACTGCTAGAAGATTTTCTACTATCAGAGAAAGGATAAAGAGTGCTCAGAGAAAAGATAAAGATTGATTGGAGATCAAGATTACTTAGTTGATATGGATTGTTATTTATAGAATAAATCTTTGAGAATATTATAAGTTTTAGGAATATATTGTAAATCGACTAGGACTCCTTGGTGTATAAAAGGAGGTCCTAGGGCATAGAGTTAGAAGTCAGTCAATATACATTGTCATCTAGAATTCATAGCTTCAAGGTTTTGTAACCCTAATACTAGTTAGAGTATTCGTATTAATATATTGAAGCTTTGTTAGTTAATATGTGTGTTCATTAGAATTACTGTTCTATTGCATATTCTTCTTATTGATCAAAGATTATATTCCGCATAATCTTTGATATATTTTACAAAGTTTCTACCATAGTTGTGTAGGATTTATCTTACATAACTAAACCTTACACAAGTTAAGGAATTCAAGATCCATGCAAGTGGGATCAACACCAACAAACCTACAACTGATCAGGTACACTGCCCATTAGTGATTGTTAATAGGTAAAGTCAGCAAAAAATAAATAGTAAAACTTGAATAACAAATTACCTACACAACGAACATCAAGTTTTTGGTGCTTCTTCCGGGGAGTGAAATTGTTTAATTCTTGTTTATTAGTGTCTTAGTTTAGATTTATTGTTTTTAGTATAGTTTAGATTAGCTTAGTTTGCATTGTATATTTTTTCATATTTGTGTGTTTTTCTGCACTGTTAAATCTTGTTGTGATTATTCTGTTCGAATACCGGATACGACGTATTCATCTCATTGAATACGGCGTATCCACTTTTCAAAAACAATACAGCGTATTCGTGTTCAAGCAATCAATACAGCGTATTCAGTCAATTGAATATGGCGTATCGATCATTTGATACAACAACAGGTTTAATTTTTAGAATTTGGTTTTCGTGTTTAATTTCCTGTATTCCCTTTCTTCAGAACTGCTAAAGATTTTCGGATTCTATTCAGTAACTAAGAATGAAGGTAATCAATAAAGAAGAATTCAAGGTTGAATCGAAAATGCTCAATTTACTCAAGATCAATGCAGATTTGTACGCTCGTGATATGCCTCTTGGGATGAATTTTGATGAATTCAGCCGATTAAACGGGATGGATGATGATTTGTTTGAAGCGAAAATTCCTAAGCCCCCTCGTGCCCAAAGTGTTGAACAACAATATGATTACTTGAAAAATAGAGATCTTGAAAATTATGAGCCGCGAAAATGTTATGATGAGTATGAGAGGATGTTCGCGGAAGCTGTGGTTCTAATTAATGGAAGATTGATAAGGCTAATTGACATAACTTTAGAGCAGTGGTTAGACCTGAAGTTTGGTGACCATAGGAAGGTTAATAAAGAGGTCATGGAATGTGTGGTTAGTATGTGGTTGATTCGAAGCTACAAGAAACAATTTGAGGAGTACATGAAAATTAAAAGGCGATTGGAAGTAAGCAGGATTGACAGGGATGTAGAATGCGACCCAACTAATGCTGAGTTTGCAATATGGTTGGCTTCTAAATTTAGTAATCATGTAACAATGGATTAGTATACAAAAATGCACCATGGATTTATCGGAAAAGAGGTGATGATAAAGAGGTGCTAACTGATGATGAGCTGTCTAATCTTGAAGAAAATAATAAGGAAAAAAATTTGCTGAAATCTTCAGGATAGAAACTAACATATTCCACTTCGAAACACCTCTATGCAAGGCATTAAACGAATTTAATTATCTCCTTTAAATTGATGTAGATGTACTAACTGGAGATCTACCCGGATTTAAGACATATGAAGACTACAAAAATACATGGCTTTATGAGTGGAACAGTAAAGTACCATGGGTAGATGAAAAACCGTGGTTGGAAGATGGGACCTAGAAGGATCCTATTGAAGATATTAGTCATGTATGCAAGCCTTTTCGTTTTAAAAGTGGACATGTCAAGTGGCCCACTTGTAAATGGAGAGAATAAGGACATTGTGATGGAGGAGACTTACCAGGAATGATTTGGATTGGTGACATGACCTACTTTTAAGATTACAAATGGTATAAAGGACTTGAAGATGGCGAATTAAAAGAGGAAGCTTTAAAGGAAAAATCCATCTTAGAAGGATCATGGGGCCATGAAACTCGAAAAGGAATGAATTTATGCGCATGGTTGAAACAATGCTTCAGAAATTATCAAGAACTTGATCACAAATTACTCACGATGTTACAAAAATATTGGTGGGGAGTTAAGGACGAGGAAGAATCAAGTGGTGACGCTTGGACCCATTATTCACCCATTGATGAATGGAAGGATTATGAGCATACAACTTACATTAGAACCGATGTCAATTCTAATCAGATTACTTACAATAATATTTGTCAAATATTTATGGATCACGCAGGAATAACCAATGATGATGCAGATCAAGCGGATCAAGGATGGTTTGACAGTCATGAGCCTATGGAGGATAACGATGATGACATCGGGGACTTAGATGACTACTTGAGTCAGAATTACGACACCCTTACTATGTTAATGAAAAAGAAGAGAGATCCAAGGAAAGAAGGTGCAAATTACTCAGAATCCCTTATATAAAATCACCAACATGCAATTCTGAAAAATTTGAGGTGGTTAAATACCCGTTCGGGGCAACGGAGGAATATGTCGCTATCAAGGAATATGAATATGACATTTAGGTCCAAACCGAAGAAAATGTGTCTCATGTCTACCAAGATATTTTTTGCAAGAAGGACGAAGGATGGCTCGTGGCACGTATGAAGTAGAAGCTGGAGCAAGTCTAACTTAAAGACTTTTATGTAAACAAAAGTGCTTTCCAGGAGACAACCCGGAATGTATTTTCAATTTTGTTATCTGTTGGGTTTTAGAAGTCTTTACAACTTACTGCTGCTGGTTCAACATTGCTGCAGCTAGTGAAGATTTAGTGCTGCTGAGAAAGATTGAAGAAAATAGACTAAGTCTTTAGTACTGTTAGAGTATAGTTAGTACTGCCAGTACATTGTTAGTACTGCTAGTATAGTTAGTGCTGTTAGTAGTAAGTTAGTGCTGCTAGCATATAATAGTTAGTGCTGTTAGGAGATATGCATGAGTTATTATAGGAATAGATATGCATTATCTCTTCACACGTTTTGTAAGCCCATTAGGGTTTTCCTTGGTGTATAAAAGGAACCCTAGGCATAGTTAGTCAATATAGATCAATAGAGATCAATTAGCAATCATAGCTTGTAACCTAGTACGATTCAAGTTATAATATAAAGTGTGAGTTTGATAGAAGATCTCTTGTGTTTTCTTAATACTGTTCTTCTTAGCATTGTTGATTAGTTTCCGCATAATCAATAGTGTTTAATCAGTGTTTCATTATTGTTGCTTTGGATTTATCTAAAGTAACAAACCCTTTGCAAGCTAAAGGTTCAAGATCTATTCAGTAAGGGATCTTACAAGTGGTATCAGAGCATGTGTGGAAACTCTGAATAAGAAGAACTCCATTATTTGAAGCAGATTTACAATCAAACCAGGAAGATGACATAACAACACTCTCCTCCACCAACTATAACAACAATGAAAATCCCTATTATTAAGAAGGGAGAATATGATATTTGGAGCATAAGAATGCGACAATATATCTGCCACACAGATCATAACCTATGGGATATAATTGTCGATAGAGATCTCCAAGATGAGGCTGCACCAGCAGGAGAACAATCTGGTCCTCCTGCTCCTAAGACTGCCAAACAACTGACTGCCAAAAGGAATCAGGAAAGAGTTAAGAGCATCTTGCTATTAGCAATACCTAATGAATATATCCTTAAGTTTCGTAATGTTCAAGATGCTAAATCTCTATGGGCTGCAATCAAATCATGGTTTGGAGGAAATAATGAATCCAAAAATATGCAGAGGAATGTTTTAAAACATCAGTTTGAGAACTTTACCACTACACCAAATGAAAGTCTGGATAAAGCTTATGATAGGTTCAAAAAACTCATAAGTCAATTGGAGGTTCACGCTGCTCCAGTATCAAAGGAAGATATCAACCAAAAGTTCCTAAGAAGTCTTCCTCCTTCATGGAGTCAAATTGCTTTAATCATGAGAAATAAGCTAGACATAGACCAGACTGATATTGATGATCTCTACAACAACCTTAAGGTCTATGAAGATGAGATGAAAAGGTCTTTAAGTTCCACATCTAATTCTTATAACTTGGCTTTTCTTTCTTCTGAGAATACAAGCAGCACTAATGAAGTTAGTACTACCAGTGGAAATTTTAGAGTTAATACTGCTTGTGGAACTAGTTCAACAAGTCAGGTTTCATCTACTCCAGGTGCTGATGAAGTAGTATGCTCTTTCTTTGCACAACAAACAACTAGTCCTCCACTTAATAATGAGGATTTGCAGCAGATTGATCAAGATGACTTGGAAGAATTGGATATTAGATGGCAAGTAGCCATGTTGACTGTTAGGGTGCAGAGATTCATTCAGAAGACTGGAAGGAACTTGGATTTCAAGGGAAAACAACCTGTTACCTTTGATAAGTTAAAAGTTGAGTGCTACAACTGTTACAGGAAAGGGCACTTTGCTAAGGAATGCAATTCAGTAAGGAACCAAAGGAAAAAATCTTATAGTGATAATGTCAGGAGGAATGCAACAACAAATGAACCATCATCACAAGCACTGGTAGCTCAAGATGGTCTAGGAGGCTATGACTGGAGCAATGATTTTGATAAACCAGTTAATTACGCTTTAATGGCCATCTCCTCCTCAAGCTCATCAAGTTCTTCTAACAATGAGGTACAAAACTGTTCTAAACAATGTCTTGAATATTTTAAAACTCTTCAAAAGAACTTTGATAGTGAAAGAGAAAAACATAGCAGAGCTAGACTAGAAATTCAGGGTTATGAGTTAGCCTTAGAGCTTAGAATCACTATAATCTAGAATTTTGGAGACATGAAAAGAATGAACTGGCTTGGGGTGAAAAATATGAGTTTCAAAACTATGAGCTTAAGTGCAGAGAAATAAAAATCAACAACCTTAAAATGGAACTAGAAAAAGTTGTTAAGGAAAGAGATGAGTTGAAAGTTAAGATAGAAAAATGGGAAGAATCATCCAAGGGTCTTAATAAATTACTCAACAGTCAAATGAGTGCTAAAGATAAAAATGGTTTAGGATATGGCACACAATTGGATGAAATGAGTAACAAGTGTGAAACTGCTAGTGAGATTAGTATGAGTGTTTTTGAGGTCAGATCAAGTGATGAAGAGATCACACTAGCAAATGATAGGTTCTCCAAAGCAGATGGGTATCATGATGTTCCCCCTCCTATAACAGATACTTCCTCCCACCGCCTAATCAACCCGAATGAGATTACATATCATTTGAGGTTTTGATGAAAATATGCCCATGAGCAACATCGCACAACTCTATACATTGACGTCATCACAAAACATAACTGATGCTTAATACTGATACTAGTAAATCTAAAACCAGTGAGACGAAATAATACTTGTGAATCTAAAACTAGTAAGATTATAGGTAAAACAAATGAAGTTGAAAAATCTAAAACAAAGATTAACAGAGATAAAGTTATCATTGAGAATTAGAACTCAGATGATGAGGATGATGTGTCTGAAGCAAACACAGTTAGTCCTGTTAAGACTAATGAGACTCAAACAGTTAAAACTTAAGTTGATAAAATTGGTTAAATTTCTCAGAAAGAAGGAATTGGATTTAAGAAAATAAAAGCTTGCTTTGTCTGTAAGAGTACTGACCATTTGATCAAAGATTATGATTTTTATGCTAAAAAGAGTCCAGAACCTAAGCTGAAAACTATGGTCAATACTGGTCAAAGGGTGGTCAAACCAGTATGGGATAATGCTAAAAGGGTAAATCACCAAATTTATTCAAATAAATTGAAATACCCTCAAGCAAGAAGGAGTTTTGTCCCATCAGGAGTACTAACCAGGACAGGTTTGGTTAAACCTCTTAGGCCAAATGGGAAAAGAGCAGTACATACTGTTAGTACTGCTAGGCCTATTAGTACTAATAGGCCTGTTAGTACTGCTAGGCCATTTGCCCTAAAAATAGCACAAACTGGTAGCTCTATTAGACCAATTTACCCAAGAATGGACAATGTAAGACCAAGAGCCTCATATTCACCAATCAAGAGGTCTTACTACACAAAACCAGCTTTTAGACCTAAAAACTTAAAACAAGATGTTAAAACTTCTGGGGTTAAAAATATGACTACTGCTGGGACAAGAGCAGTAGTTAATACTGGTAAGGGTAAGATGGATAATGCTCTTAAAAAGTCAAGATGGGGTAAGAGTGGGAGACAGAAGAGGAAATAATTACATGGATCATGAGTCTAAAGAAAAAGGATCATTTCACACTCAAGAATAAATTGAGTATGTTGACACATAAAAAGATATTCAAGTCATGTAGAGTGACTTAGAGTTCTCCCTAAGAGTACTGATTTCTCTTACAGTTTTGTGCAGAAGGAAGATCAGAGTTATGTGTGTTAAAGAGAGAAGAGATACAAGAGACAGTAGGAGTGGAATTTCTTGATTGTTAACATTGGAATGATAAATCTATAGCTGCATTAGTTCAGGGGAGGCAAGTCAGCAGATTACTTTGTTGTACAGTTTGTGAAATATTTTAGTTAGCAGATATATTTTAGATGAGATGATGATTTGGGATTCATTCTATTCATTGGAATGAAGATTGAGGGCTACATATGGTGCTGAGTTAGTTAGTGCTGCCAGTTTGGTTAATACTGCCAGGCCAACACTTAGTACTGCCCGACTTGGTTAGTGCTGCTCAAAAAGCATTTAACTATGGTGTTGATGATTGGATTGGGTCAAAGATGCAGTTTGGAATGGATTTGAGGATACTACATGGAAACTAACAAGTTAGTACTGTCAGGCAAAGTTGGTGCTGCCAGGCATAAAAGTTGGTGCTGCCAGGCAAAAGTTTATGCTGCTTGTTACCGTTACTACTGTTGGTGAGCATACCAAATTATCATTAGTTAATTCTAACCGTTGAGATATTTCCGCCAACAACTTGCTTATAGGGGTCTATGACTTGAAATTTTTTGATTTTTTTCTTCTATAATACTCTTTCTTTAAGATAAAGACTCAAGTTTATTCAGTTGGTCATATCAAACCCTAAAGTAAATCTCTATAAAATCTCAATTCTGTTTACCAATCACTCATACTCTCCCAATCGATCAAATCCCACATCTTAATCCATCTATTACAAGTTTTTATGGCTAATTTGGAGTTTGTCGATCAACATAACATGGTCACGTGCTTAGAGAAGACAGAGGGAAACTCTGATTTTCATGAGATAGTATACTTTCTTGCTTCCAGTTTGATTCATCATGCTCTCACTGTAAGTCCACCTATCTATACTTCCTACATTGAACAGTTTTAGAACACTGCCAGTTCCCAAACAGTCAATGATGTGAAGCAGATTAATGCTACTGTTGATAGCAAGGCAGTAGTAGTAACAGAGGCATCAATAAGAAGTTCTCTTCTTTTTAATGATGCTGATGGTACTGCTTGCCTAACAAATAAAGCTATTTTTCAAAACTTTGCATTGATGGGCTATGAGGGTGATTTTAATAAACTAACTTTTCAAAAAGCTCTCTTTTCTCTTCAATGGAAGTTTCTGATACATACCATTTTACATTGTTTAAGCTTAAAATCTACCAGCTGAAATGAGTTTTCCATAAATATTGCTTCAGCTGTTATATGTCTGGCCACTAATCAAAAGTTTAACTTTTCTAAACTTATTTTTAATGGTATGTTGAGGAACTTGGATAATACTAAAAAGAAATTTCTTATGTATCCAAGGGTTTTAATGGTGTTTCTAAATAATCAAATTGAGCTTGGTGAGCCTTTTAATGATGTTTATCCTGTACCAGCTCACAATCTAAAAGTTTTCACAAATATGTTTAGGAAAGGACTAAAATTTTTAGGAAAAATAACACCTCTGTTTCCCAACATGTTGACACATGTAGAAGAGGGTGAAGGTTACGGAGAACCCACTGAACCTCAAACCATACCCTCTCCTACTCAACCTAGTACAGAAGACCAACCCCTTGAAACATCATCTAGCAATGCCACTACCCAAGACTCTAGAGACTCTTTAGAGGGAACTAATGGGAATGAAGGGGATCAGGTTTAGACACCTAATGATAGTCCTCTTTCAGGTGGTCACACATCTGATAGAGCTAAAGGTGCCCTGAACCTACATGAATTATCTGTTTTCTGTACTAACTTGTCCAACAGGGTTCTTGCCTTGGAGTCTATTAAGGATGCAAAAGCTGCAGAGATCAGTGCATTGAAATCTAGAATCAAGAAGTTGGAAAAGAAGTGCAAGCCAAGCATCTCACACCACAGGGCATGGTTGAAGAGTGTGAACAGATTATCCATGCATAAGAGATTTGGAAAGGAGTCTGTATCCAAACATGGGAGGAAAAAGTCCAAACCTGAATCAACTTTAGATGACAGTACTGTCTTTGATGATCAAGATGCAGATCATGGTATAGAGTACATGGAAACCGAGGAAGCTGTAGATGAGGGGATGCAAAGTGGTGAAACTAAGGAGGTTAAGTTGACTGATGATACAAAAGTTGTTGAAGAAAAGGGCATTAGTGATAAAGGAGGAAATGCTGAAGAACTAGTTAGTACTGCTAGACCAGAAGTTAGTACTGCTAGACCAGATATTGATGCTGCTAGGCAAGAAGATAGTGCTGTTGAGCCTTGAACTCCTCCTACAACAACAAGTATATTTGGAGATGAAGATATCACCATGGCTCAAACATTGATTAAGATGAAGGAAGAAAAAGCTAAGGAAAAAGGAGTGTCAATTAAAGATGTTGATGATTCTTCAAGACCTGCAAGATCTATTCTCACATTGAAGCCACTTCGAACAATAGATCCTAAAGACAAAGGTAAAGGGATCTTGAAGGAGTCACCAGTAAAGAAAGTCAAGAGAAGTGATCTGGATGCAGCTCAGATTGCTAAAGATGCTAAAATAGCAAAACTGGTACATGAAAAGGAGCTAGCAGAGATGGAAAAAGAAAGAGAGGAAGGACAGAGACAGGATCAAGCATCTGTGGACTACATTGCAAGTTTATATGATGAAGTTTAAGCTAAGATGGATGCTAGTGAAGAGTTAGCTGCTAGACTACAAATGGAAGAGAGAGAGAGAGAGAGAGAGAGAGAGAGAGAGATATACACAATAGAAGAAAGGTCAAAGCTAATATCAGAATTTTTTGAAAGGAGGAAGAAGTTACTTGCTGAAGAAAGAGCTGTTGCTGTTAGAAACAAACCTCCAACAAGAATACAACTAAGGAGTCTAATGATGACCTATCTTAAACATACAGGTAAATATAGACATAATCAGTTGAACAAAAAGACATTTGAAGAGATTCAGGCCCTATACATCAAGGAATAAGAAAGAGATGCATATTTTGTGCCTATTGGGTCTGAGAGAGATGAAAAGATAATTGATAAGATGAACAAGAAAGCAGCTGATATGGATGAGGAAGAGGTTCTTGAAGAATTTGAAAGCACTAAGGATGAAGTTAAGCAGGAAGGACGTGAAGAGAACATTAGGAAAATATCAGGTAGGAGACTGAATATGAAAGCTACAAAGAAGTCTAAAAGGCAAAAGACTGATTTTGATCTTGAAGAAGAGGAACAACTAAGAGCTTCTCTAAAGATAGTTCCTGATAAGGAAGAAGAGATTGATTATGAAGTTCTGGGCACGAGGTATCCAATTGTTAACTGGGAACCTGCATTTTATCATACTGATAGATATGGAGTACCTCATGACTATTATAGAGTGTTTAGAGCTAATGGAAGTTCAAGATATATCAAGACTTTTATTGAAATGGTTTCAAGATTTAATAGATTGGACTTCATTGAGCTACATAGTTTAGTGATGCAGGGATTTTCAACAACAACTCCTGAAGGAATTGATTTAGTTCTTTGGGGAGACTTAAGAATTATGTTTGAAGAAACTGCAGATGATGATATTTGGAAGAATCAAGAGAAATGGATTATTAAGAGTTGGACTTTCGATGAAAACTGTAGAGTTCATATCTTGGCATTAGAAGATGGTACTGAAATTCACATGCTTACAGAAAGAAGGTATCCACTTGTAAGGGAAACTCTTGAGAGGATGATGGAGTTGAGATTGACTGCTAAATCTGAAGGTGAAGCTGTTTTTGATCTGCTCAGATTTATTCAAAAATAGATTGATGAGTTTAGGGGCCAAGATAGGAGTGAGAAGGATCTTTGAGTGTTGGTTTTCTGACCACACAACAAATGGTCATCAGTTCACCATGTCTAATAGACATCAAGAACTGGCTAGTCCAAAAGCAAACGACTTTTGGTAAAGACTTCTCAAATCCGTTGATAGTTGGTAGTTTACTAAAAACTATATGGTTATCAGTGCACCATGTTATAGCAATGAAGCATTGGCTATTCCAGAGCAAACGGCTACTGGTAAAGAAATATCAAATCCGTTTATAGCTGGTAGTTTACCAAAAACTACATAGCCAACTTAGTTGGTATTTTTGCTATGTTGCTGAAAAGACTAGACACTAATCAAAGTTGAAGTTTAAAAGGTTGTAAAGTGTTCGGATACATCCTCCTGGTGTTCAAGAAGCTCAAGATGAAGAAACATGAAGGTTGACAAGTAAACATCATGTTTATAGGAGGATTGTTGGGTTTTAGAAGTCTTTACAACTTACTGCTGCTGGTTCAACATTGGTGCTACTAGTGAAGATTTAGTGCTGCTGAGAAAGATTGAAGAAAATAGACTAACTCTTTAGTACTGTTAGAGTATAGTTAGTACTGCCAGTACATTGTTAGTACTGCTAGTATAGTTAGTGCTGTTAGTAGTAAGTTAGTGCTGCTAGCATATAATAGTTAGTGCTGTTAGGAGATATGCATGAGTTAAATTAGGAATAGATATGCATTATCTCCTCACACAGTTTGTAAGCCCATTAGGGTTTCCTTGGTGTATAAAAGGAACCCTAGGCATAGTTAATAGAAATAGATCAATAGAGATCAATTAGAAATCATAGCTTGTAACCTAGTACGATTCAAGTTATAATACAAAGGTTGAGTTTGATAAAAGATCTTTTGTGTTTTTCTTAATACTGTTCTTCTTAGCATTGTTGATTAGTTTCCGCATAATCAATAGTGTTCAATCAGTGTTTCATTATTGTTGCTTTGGATTTATCTAAAGTAACAAACCCTTTGCAAGCTAAAGGTTCAAGATCTATTCAGTATGGATACAACAAGTCTGTTGATATCGATTTCCAGCTAGGTATAATAACATTAAATAAACATAATTTATGCAGCGGAATAAAATAAACATCAATGTTATGAACAGGTTTTTCATTCATCGATTTCCCTATTACCCAACTATAACTTGGGGCTACTAAACAACTACATTGCATCACAATATGTCTATTACTAACTAACTACTAACTATAGTGTACACACACACACCCCTTTACTATTCGACTCTCATCAGTCGACAATGCAATGGATGATCTAAACTAACATGCCTAGACCTCCTTTTATAGCACAAGGAGTCTAATACTTATCTTTATCTTTGACCATATCTTCAGAATCTTCCATATTTATCTTTTGAAGACTTATTAAATTACGACTTTGGTACTTCTTGTTTCCATCTTGTTCATTTTTATATTATTTTTGCTCATCAAATCAATAATCCCAACAATCTTTCCCTATTTGATGATGGACAAAAACAAACAAAAGTGCGTTAGAACTTCCCCTTAATTAAAGAAGTTGAGATGTAATCATCTCCTTGAATGAAACAAAAAATCTTCAATGCTTCCCCTTGACTTAAGATCTTCTTGAACATGCCACCACACATAATAAGCTGCAAACCATATCTCTTGTAGTCTTCTTCCCCTTTTTGTAATCATCTAATAGGGGTCTTCTTGTAGATATGCAACTTGTAAACACTTCCCCTCAAGTGGTGCATGTAGATGGTTAAACATTTAATCAATAAGCTTCCCCTGAAACCAATATGTTTACCATCTCTTGAATCTCGAACTCTGTAGGCTCTATGTAGTGATTACTGATGAAGAAAACTGAGTATAACGAATTTGATGAAGAAGTAGAATCTCCCAAACTTGTGTCTTATGTCTTGCACTATCCACGTGACGTCGAACTTATAAATAAATCTGTGAAATATAAGTAGACCGCAACCTCTTGACAAAAACCTCATCTTCTATGAGACACATACTAAGTGATAGCAAATGTGAGCATTGAGCACCATAAGAAAAATCACACACCTTGGCTAGATTTTGACAAGTCTTCGTCACACCATTGTAAGCACGAACAAGTTATCTTTAAAGTCAATGTCCTGCTATAAACACGACTTTAAGATATGATAAGAACACGCATATGTGAAACTCAACTACAACATTAAATAAGTGATAATCAACTATCTTCGTAATCACATCTTCAAATAATCCCAAAATAATAGCCATAAATCCAATAATAATAAACTGTTGTAAGAAATAGTTCTATCCGAGATCCAAAAGCGTCTGTTGTCCAACATCGGACAAAGCTAGCAGTATTAAAGTACCCTGGCAGTACTAAAACTTAATAGAAGCCTAGCAGTATTAACTGCTTATATGCTAGCAGTATTATCCATCTAGAAACCAACAGTAGTAACAAGTAGCGCAAAAATATTTCCCTTGGCAGCACAAACTTGTTATCAAACTACAAGCAGTACTAATTCACACGGACAACACTAATTAAACACGCAGCATCATTAAGTTATGTATGAGCAGTATTAACCAAAACTTCTTTTAACTCCAGTAGTATTAACTCACAAAACAAACTGGCAGTACTAAAAACCGTCTGGCAGTACTAATCATAAATAACATGCTGCTCTAAACCTAGTAGGAGTGTCCACGACATTCATTCAACAATAAATAGGCCTTTTATTGAATCTCCTCTTGGCCCATTTAAACAAACCCATAGATGTCTCTTGTCACCACAGCAGCACTAATACACATATAGCAGCATTAACATAAAACCTTTTGGCAGCACTAATATTGTATTACTACTAGCAGTACTAAGTTACCATAACTGCCAATGAGACCACGTCCAATAATCTGTTAATAACTTCTAATAAACCAGGAAATAATTATGGGAACTAAAAATTCAATCCCTAAAAGTTAGGGATTTTCTCATCATAGCAAATATCATTCTCAAATAATCGTATCAGCTTCCATAATCCACGCATCCCCTAAATCATGTCTAACAGAAAGTTATTATAGAAACAGATATACAATCAAACCTGCTGCTTCTTCTTTTTGAATCTTGCTGTATAAACCGAAACAACATTCTTCTTGACGTGTACCTGCTGTGACTCTCAAACTAGCAGACCAAACCCTAACATGCTGCTTCAATAAATACGATCAGAAACATATATACCTGTTGTACACGAACACTTCACAGCAGAAGAAATGATTATAGCAGTATTAATCGTGAATACTTTTTTAAGTATCCAGACGACGCCTCTTTTAGCGACACTTTTCTGTCACTAAGCTGTCACTAATTCTGCTTCGTGTTTCTTCACCAATACACGATCAAAAACCTTGTACGAATCCTAGATATCAAGAGCAACCCGCTCTGATACCACATGTTGATAATCGATTTGCCCATCTAGGATATAATAACATTGAATAACATAATATGCAACGGAATAAACAAGAACATCAATGTTATGAACAAGGTTTTTCATTCAAATGATTTCCCTATTACCCCAACTATAACTTGGGGCTACTAACTACTACATAGACATCTATAATATGTCTATTACTAACTAACTACTAACTATGGTGTACACACACACACCTTTACTATTCGACTCTCATCACTCGACAATGCAATAGATGATCCAAACTAACATGCCTAGACCTCCTTTTATAGCACAAGGAGTCTAAGGCTTACATGGAAACTAATAAAGATAATTAATAAGTAAATCATTCTAATACTTATCTTTATCTTTGACCATATCTTCAGAATCTTCCAATTCTTATCTTTTGAAGACTTCATTAATTACGACTTTGGTCCTTCTTGTTTCCATCTTGTTTCATTCTTATAGTTATTTTGTCTCATCAAATCAATAATCCCAACATTATCGAGTCTGTCTTCCCAGGTAGTCGATACGGCGTATCCAAATTCCATGGATACGACGTATTGATCTACCTAGAAGTTATCCCTTTTATTTTCTAGCACTAAAAAGCTTTTTTGTCAGACTTGTCGATACGACGTATTCAGATTTCTGATACGGTGTATTTGACCTCTGACACGTATTAGGATTTTTTTACAGGTTTCGATACAGCATATCCAGTAACATGGATACCCGTATCAACTTGATGTACGTTTTAGGTTTTTATTTTATTTCCTAAACAGACAATTATTCGTAGATACGATTGCAATGTTTTCTTAATGATTGAGAGAAGAACATACTAAAACATGATGTACGAATTTTGTGGTATACGTATATTCTGGTATGTTATGTGTGTTGTATTCATGCTAGTATTCAGACAATTTTTCACAACACAACACACATAATTGCTCGCATACGCATAATGGAGGATCATACCGAGCAAATCTCAGGGGAGTTTTCTGTTCTAATTATTTAATTTCTTGTTTTCATGTTATATTTATACAACGTGGGCGTTGTATATCTCAAGTGGGGGGAGGGAGGATAATTAGAACACTACTTGTCCATATTTTCATAATAATTTGCTTAATTTATGCTTAAATTTTAAAAAAATTTAGCAAATTTTTGTGAGATTATTAGTTGCATAACCCGCACACATAACCCTTATTTCCATATTATGAGAATTAAGCCTATTTCGTTTCCTAATTTTTACCCAAATTCCACAAATATATGAGTGTGCCGGTGACTGTAGTAAACTTTAAAACTTGGCTTGGTATACTATTCGAGACCACCATAATGAGTATTATGTTTATAATTGGAGTGACCTTTCTAAATTGGTAAATTTCTAAGATTACACCAAAAAGCCTATACATATTGTGATATTAACTAACCACACTGGTTAGTTAACCCCGTATAAACCCTTTTGTTTACTCTCATCTTTAGAGTAAGATACCCCTAGAAAAACCATCTGAGCCAGTCCTTTCATTTGTTACACCACCAAATAATTGTTTCGTTACACCTTTACACCTTAGCCTACCCTGTAGATTAAGTCCTTAATCGGTTGCTAGTTGCCTTTGTATAAAAGTATGTATTTCCTGTGCGCGTGTGCGTATTTTCTATCTTTGGTTAGGTCGGAAAATTACACAATGCAATGGGAATGTGAAAGTAGTAGTTTTATTTTTCGTGTGTTTACTATTTTCACAATTATGATAAGATATTAATTATCCATATTTATCATGTTCATGAAGTGGTGAAATTTCACTCCAAAATTTGTATTCTAGCTGTAAAAAAAATCGAAAAAACATAAAAATACAAAAAAAAGATGTAAAAAGGAGAGGTCTGTGAGATAATTGGTTCGCCTAAACTTAACCGATTTTATAATTTATGTGATCGATTATTCGTTGGTACGTGTTATAAACGAACGATGTAAAGTTTTGTTGTATTTAGATTTGGTACGTAATATAAACCGACTATGTATTTTATGTATAAAGTGGTAGATATCACTACTATTGATGTATATTATATTATGGATGATTGGGATTTGGTTGTTACGAGAACTGTAACATCCCCAATTTCATATATCTCAGCGGAAGGGTCCTTTGGGGTGCTACGTATTAATACAATAACTCAAGCATAGAAAACGACTCGAAAATTCTACTTGTGTATTTTTATCCTTTTGTGGAATTAGGACCTTTTTGCCTTATCATGGGCCATTTCGGAATAGGATCTGTAATTAGGGTTGCTATGATAAGTATATACTTAAAGACGAACCAATTTTTTGGCGCCGTTGCCGGGGAGTCATTGCTACTCGATTGTTATCCGACTTTGAATCTAACTTGTCCCTATGTTAATATATCATATTAAAAAACACAAAAATATTTTTTTTGCTTTTTATTAGTACCATATCATATAAAATTTAAACAAAAAACCAAAAAAATCAAAAATATAAAAAATTGTCCATAAAAAAAAAAATAAAATTCACAAATTGGTAAAATACCAAAATATAATATTCTCCACTGAGGTATTAACATAATAAATTCCGGATGGAACTACTGAGTTCCCAATCGAACCAAAGATTTAAAACTTGCCTTCTGTGTCACTTACGATATACGGCTCACCTCATTCTGATTGACAAACTATAAAGTGGGTATAAGGAGGGTTGTTCCTAGGAACTACGACCCGAAAGGAGAAATAAGCTTCGCGCTATTCCTACTCCTCCGCTCACCTGTGCGTTTTTCATTCTGAGAGCTACCGTGAAGTAAGATCGATTATTTGGCTTAAGTTGTCTATCTCTTGTCCGTTTAAAATAGATTGTGAATATATTTTAAATCCAAAAATCCAAAAAAAAAAAAAAATTAGTGTAACTTCTTTTTTATTTCCATTTTGTGCATGCGCACTCGATCTCAGTCCCGTGAGCAGCATCCTCCTCCACCAGAAGAACCGCCAGTTGTTATCGAACCTCTTCGTATAGAATACCCATTTCAGGAAGATCCTACCGTAGAGCCAATGGCAGACACTCGAACTATGGCTCAATTGCTCCAAGCACCCACCGAGGGGTACGAGGACGCAATCCTTATTCCTGAAATTGTGGCAAACAATTTCGAACTGAGGCATGGGTTAATCAATCTTGTCCAGAACAAACAGTTCTTCGGTCATGACAAAGAAGACCCGCATGCTCATATCCGTTACTTCAACAAGATCACCTCCACAATGAGGGTCCCCAATGTTCCAATTGCTACGATTAAGCTTATGCTTTTTCCATTCTCTATCGAGGGAGCAGCCCGAATATGGCTAGAAAAAGAACCCCCTCGATCTATTCAAACTTGGGACGATCTTGTATCCAAATTCATCAACCAGTTTTTCCCTCCCTCTAAAACGACGAATCTTCGCAATGAGATCACCAGATTTCAGCAAAGGTTCGATGAATCGTTTTATGAGGCTTGGGATCGTTTCAATGATCTACTTAGGGCATGTCCACACCATGGATTCTCAGAATTGCATCAACTTGATACATTCTATAATGCTTTGAACATTAATGATCAAGATTCATTGAACTCCGCAGCAGGTGGAAACTTTTTGGACAAAATGCCTCGCGAATGTTTAAAAATCATCGAGAGCAAGTCCAAGGTTCGTCAAACACGAGCTAAGGCAGTTGTTGCCAAGGTAAGTACGAACTCTTCCACCCAAGCTGTTTCACCTGATGTTGCTGAATTAAAGGATATTGTCCGAGCATTGCTCTTAGACAAGAAGAACCAAGCTTCTGCTTCTGCTTCTGCTCCAGCTCCTGCACCTGTCAAAGCAGTTGAGCTAAGTTGTGTTACTTGTGGTGGTGCCCATTCTCACCAAAACTGTCCAGCCACTCATGGCAACGTTTATCGGGACAACATTTCTGAGTATGTGTCACAAGCCGCTGCAGCTCATCCAAAGTCTGCTGAAACATTCTGCACCATACCGGCATCTGCCACTCTCCTTGATTGGCCACTCCCACGAAGCGACTAACATGATCGTCCGGATCGGTGGAGCCATCGTATATCTTCAAATGCGTGGGCATCCGGTGGCTCGGAGTTGAGAACTCAATGATCCGCTTGGTGAACGATGATTTCAGAACCTCCTTGTATGGATTTTGGAGATCCTCCTTCCCCTTCTCTTCGATTCCTTTACCATCGGTCTTTGCCTTATCAACCACCTCGTTATCGAATGTCAGCTGGATTGGCTCAACTAACGTTTCAGATCTTTCATTATGCCTCGTGATGAGGGCTTTAAGTGAGGACATTTGATCTAAGATCTGGTCCTGTAAACTTGGTGAGTCATTCGGGTTGTCCTCGTTTCTGGTGGCCTGGTTCACGGGCAGGACCTGTCATTCTAAACTATTGGTAGTTCAAAAATTAGGTCTCACGGATGGCGCCAATATCTTGGCAGTTTTGGGTACGTTGCTGGTCCCCTCAGTCGTTGATAA